>SADC01001322.1:0-92567 GCA_004194705.1 Ditylenchus dipsaci | reverse complement strand
TCTACAAAATAAAAGATTTATTTAACAAGTGCCATTTTATCCAGTGCTTACAGTTGAATTTCTCAATTTCAGCAAACTGAAATTTTTTAACACTGTTTCGTAGACATAAAAATACTTGTCTTTTCGAAATTCGTAAAGTGCGGTTAGAAGCTGACGGAAATTCTGATCGAGAAAGGTGTTATCAGATTTTCGACCCGCCTATGAATAAAAATCGGAAAAAATAAGTGTCAATTTCATTTTTAATGTCAGTTTAGCAAAAAAAAATCAGTGTCAGTTTTAGACTTTTTTGCTGAACTGACATTAAAGGGCATCCCACGCCAATAAGTTTGATTTCAAAATGTTTGAATTCCCGGGCACCAGTTTTTTCAGATGAAGACAAAATGAATTTGAAATCACTTTTCATTTCAAAAAAAATTATAGTATCCTTTTAGTCGTCTCACTTTTTTCGATACCTTTTTCCGTAACACTTATTATCTTGTTTTAGCAATACCCAATTCTAGGGGCAAAACTAATATTGGTTGTAATTTTCGGTTTCTCGTATGAAAATGTTAGGGTTTTTTTTGCACAGCTTTATCTCGGAGTTCAGGTGGTCGATAACTCGCTTCTTAGGTCAAGCAATTTTCTCGTATCAGTTATTCGTCCAAATGCCGATCCCCGACACCAATTGTAATTTTATAAAAGCATCAATTTTTAACCAAACATAAACGGATCCCACTTGCCATAGTATGGACGTGGTATCCTTATCATTTAACATCATTACCGTATTTCCTCTAATAGAGCCCCTATTTTGTCAATATACTTTCAGGGTGTGTATCTCAGGGCTGAGTGAATATTTCACAAAGATATGTATTGCATTTTCTTGACTCCTACGTGTATGTAAAGTTCATTTTGAAAACGATAGGTTGTTTTATAATATCTCATCAAAAATCCATTTGCGTGTGTAGAACCTTCAATTTGATGCGAAAGTCCAACAGAATTTCTCTGATTTGTCTAGTCCAGCTGATTGAAAGATGTGCTGTTGGCTTTAGCTAAAGCACTCATTTTCACAGACGACATTTTGGATGTTGGGATACTAATACAAGTTATTCGGAAGGTCGTGATGAAATTGAAATAGAAACATCTTGAAATAGACTAGAGTAACGATAATACGAAATTTCGGTCATTCGAAAGCGCCAAAAAGTGATAATTGAACAATGTCGTCATCCTGCGACATAACACAATGCTTCTCTGTTGTCATAGTTTTACACTTCGACTAACCACAAATTCATTCCTCGCGACATCATTCGAAATTTACAAAATCCAAACAACAAGTCACTTTACTGCGCCAGAGAACACATACAGAAAAAAATCCGACAATAAGGAAACTTATTGTAACAACAGTCGAATCAAATGTATTCTCTCTTCAATACGTCTTCTTTCTGAACTTGCAGCCTTCCGCCAGGCGCGCTTTTCCTCCAGTAGGCTGACAGAGATCAGTTCCACATCCAACGCAGGAGACAACGGTAGAGGCATGGCTGAAGGTAGTCGTAATCTTGGTGCAACCGGAACATTTCACATCCTCAAATAATTTTGACTAAAACTAAAAAGCTTATAAAAATAATAAAAACTTACCATAAAAAACGAATTCGGATGCTGGACGAGTCGCTTGAGCTTGTGTAGCTTGAGCTCATCTTCCTTGGTCGGTTGAAACAAATCCTTTCCGAGTAGCATCTTGCTTTAAGCTTGACAAAAGAGCTTTTAAATGAGTTTAAGCGATGGTTACTTGCAAAAAAATAATAACAAACGAGACAGCACAAGTTAATCTTTAGCTGGCTTACCATATTACACTCAGCTATGTCATGAAAAAAGTGTTACGAAAAAATGGAATCACAAACTGTGAGACGACTAGAAAGATACCATGAAAAATTTTGATATGAAAAACTATTTCAAATTCATTTTGTCTTCATCTGAAAAACTGGTGCCCGGGAATTCAAACATTTGAAATCAAAGTTATTGGCGTGGGCATGCCCCTTTAAAAATGAAACTGACACTTATTTTTTCCGGCTTTTTTTCATAGGCGGGGCGAAAATCTGATAACACCTTTCTTAATCAGAATTTCGTCAGCTTTCTAACGCACTTTACAGAATTTCGAAAAGACAAGTTTTTTTATGTCTACGACCACTGTTAAAAAATGTCAGTTTGCTAAACTGACATGTCAGTGTCAGTGTTAGTGTGAATTATGAAAAACACTGGGCACAGGAAAGCATTGAAAAAATTGTGGTTTGAGAGCGCATTTTTGAATGTTATATTCGATGCTCGACACTTAAAATTTTCGAGTACTATATTGGATACTTGAAATTTTCCAACATTACTCGAAATAACTCGGTTTAAAGTACAAGTCTCGACTTAACATACCCTCGATTTGACATACGGCTGGGTCGGTCCCTTCAATAATGAACTCCGTCAAATAAACCCCTATTTGACATACACCCCCGATTTAACGTACGATTACCTCGGTCCCCAGTCCGTATGTTAAATCGAGACTTGACTGCCACCCCTAGTTCACGGCTTGTTAAAACGCCTAGGAACGGGCTGACATCAGACTCGGCCTTTTAAAATTAATCTTTTTGACAACTCGGCCTTTCGACAATTCTACCTTTTACACGGTACGTGACAAAATATGCCCGCGCCGTGACCGAGTTACTTTGTGTCGGACGGCAGTAAATTCATCCTAAATCATAATTCATAATTCACATGACACACATATTCTTGAATGAAATAAATATAAGTATCCTTTTGCAAAGCAGAAAATTTTAAAAATTCCTGAAAAAAGATTTAAAATGTATATTTGTGGGTTACGCAATGACAAGTTCTGTGTTGGCGAGTTTCGCCGTTGGCGAGATTTGTTGCGTCCCCTAATTGCTAAACCTAAAAATTATTGGGCGGGGGTATTCCCGAGGAGGTGTTTTAGGGGTGGAAGGTGGGGGGGGGTAAAACAGAGTACCGCCGAAATTTGGGTGTTTTACAGATAGTGAATTCTTCTACAGTAGTTCAATAAATAGTTCAGTAGGTGTAATTTTTAAAACTTCATGTGCACACACTACAAACACAGCCCTCAAATGCAACGCAAACACAGTGCATTTGCATTTCGGTGTACATAATGCATATGGCTATTAGAGTTGGCCCGGAATTCCGGTTCCAGTAGCGAAAAAATATGTAATTCCGGTTCCGGTTTTCACAAAACTAAAATTCCGGTTCCGGACCAAATTCCGAACCCAACTCTATCATAATTTTGCTCTTACTCGGCTGATTTTGGACGCGTATTTTCAACTTCTAAACGAATTTTTCGTGTTAAATATCAAATATTGTATTTCCTCTATTGGCACTTCGGGAAACCCTTGAAACTACCTTGAAACCATGCCGTATCTCGATTTTGGTGACAAATTCGATGTTGACATCACGAAGAAAGATGTAGAGCAGGGTCGACTTACTTATGAATCCGTTGAAATAATACAAATTAGACGACTTTCAGAAGGGCAGCCGACGATTGCGCCATTTCAAATTGCGCCAAAATCGAATTGTGCCATTACAACCCTGCAAATTTCTGGTCATTTTACTGAAATTGGTTATTGAAGGACATGAAAACAGTCAGCCCTAATAGTAGAAGGGAACAAAATTCGTTGAGATCAGATTAAAAAAAGTATTTGCCTAACTTTGATTAAAGTATATAGTGGCGCAATTTGATTTTGGCGCAATTTGCAGTGGCGCAATCTGCATTGGCGAAATTTGAATGTGGCGCAATCTGAATTGGGCGCTACCATGTCAGCGAAAAAAATGATTGCGAAATAATAGAATTGCGATAAGGCTGAATTGCGCAAAAATACAATTGTTCAAAAATTAGAATTCGTAAAAAATTAAATTTATTTTGAAAATATTTCGCAAAAATAGGGTTTTCGAAAAAAAGGGTTTGACAAATATTTGTTTGCTAAATAAATGGTTTGTTCATAGTTTTCAACAGCCCGTCGCACTTTTAGCTTTTTCCTGAATTTTCGGGTGGTCCACTTGGATGTCCCCCACCCTAACCCCAATTCCTGGGTAGGTACCTCCTTGTCAGGAGGGCGTCCACCTGGATGACCTATAAAATGGAAGTAAAAAAATTAAGTTTACACTTAGTGGGACTAGAACCAGTAACCTCGGTGACGGCGACCTCCCCAGCAACCCCTCCCCCAATTTAGACCAGGTGGTCGACCACTTGGATCAAAAATTTTTTTTACGTTTTCGGGTTCCAAAACGATTTTTCTGCAATAATTCGAGCATGCTGAATATGGTATGATTATATGATTCATCAAAATCAATCGTTAGCGATAACTCAAAAATTTCTCGATGAAACGTGATTTTAGCACTGTCAAACCATATTCAGCATGCTCGAGTTAGTGCAGAAAAATTGTTTTGGAACCCGAAAACGTAAAAAAAATTTTTGATCCAAGTGGTCGACCACTTGGTTTCCGGTGGTCCACTTGGATATCCATGTAAATCGCCACTCCAAATTTTTGAGGTTACAGGCTCGAATCCTGGTGGTAACAGACATTATTGTTTCTTTAATAACAATTATAACTATTTTGTAAAAGACCGGTAAGCCTCAAAGTGGGTAGGGTAACCAGCTGGTACCTCCTCTAGACCATTAAAGCCAAGTGGTCGTCCACTTGGAGCAATTTTTTTTTTTACATTTTCATGTTCCAAAACCTATTTTCTGGACTAATTCGGGCATCCTGAAGATGGTTTGATAATAGTAAAATAAGGTTTTCTCGGATATTTTCTGAGTATTGGGGAATAATTGATTTTACTAAAACTCGATTTTACCAGAACTCAAAAAATACTTTACAAAACGGCATTTCACCACTATCAAACCATCATCAGCATGTCCGAATTAGTTCAGAAAACAGGTTTTGGAGCATGAAAAACGTAAAAAAAATTTCCACCTGGATATCCACTTGAACCACGGGTACCTACCCTAGGTTTTGGAGTTTCTCACCAGGACTGCTATAGGGCTCGATGATTTCCATTTCGCAGACTAAAACTAGAAGATTAACTACGGTTAAGTTACACAAAAGGTGCAAGGAATGTGCCGTCAACAGATATCAAAATAATGAGCAAATCCAATGATTAGCAAAAAAAAATCGCAAACCCTATTTTTGCGAAATATTTTCAAAATAAATTTAATTTTTTACGAATTCTAATTTTTGAACAATTGTATTTTTGCGCAATTCAGCCTTATCGCAATTCTATTATTTCGCAATCATTTTTTTCGCTGACATGGTAGCGCCCTGAATTGGCGCAATTTGAAATGGCGCAATCGTCGGCTGCCCTTTCAGAATAATGATTAGTAAAAACAAAAAGTTTTCCAGAAACGTTTTCACGAGTATAAAAAGGCCATTAAAGCCCCCTTTCTAATAAACGCCCCTCTCTGAAGGGTATTGAAAAATAAACGCCCCCTCTTTAGTAAACGCCTCCTCTTCGATAAACGCAACATCCCCCCCCCCTCTCTTCGAGGTCAACTTCAAGGTTTATTATCGTTAATTGTACCACAACTAAAGGGGAGAGACATTTGCCGCTATATATTTTGACATTAGTTTCTACCTTGATTCGATAAATTTTTAAGACAGTATACGGGGTCTAATTGGTCGCGCTTTTTGTGTCCACATGCCTCAAAGCCGTGAAGGTATAAAGTCGTGAAGGTCAATAGGACTTTTGAATGTTACAAAAATCAAAAACCATGGTAGAAGTATATGCTAAAAGGTATCCGTGAGTGTCTCATCTCCTTTAACTTCCTGGTTACTGTATTTTTCATGGCTTGTTCACAAAACGCGGAATTAGAGTTAGAGTGAATCGTTATTGTGACTGCTTTTTACTCCGACTTTTACTTCAGCTACAGGGTGTCTCAAAAGTATTGGGTATTTTTCGAAATTTTTTTTGTAGGTAGCCCCTCGCCCGGTCGATTCCCGATTTTTTCGGAAATCTCCACCAAAGTATTATTTAGAGAACACAGAAACTTGATTTTTTTTCCATCCACTTCAGTTCAGAAGAAAACTATTTATAAGGCAGAGAAAGAAAATTTAAAAAATAAGAGATTCAGACAACCGTTACTAGAGACGAAGACAGGACAGGATCCTGTCCTAGTCCTGGTCCGTCCTGTTCGAAATTTATTAATAAAACAAAATCCTGATCCTGGTCCTGGTCAAATTAAAAAATCCTGGTCCTGGTCCTGATATTTTGGCCAATCCTGGTCGTCGAATTTGGTAAAATATAAATGGTATTTTTTCGAAAACGTCATCTTGAAACGAATTTTCATCGAAATTACCTTTGCATTTTTCATTCGAGTATTTTCATTCATTCATTTGGAACACAATCTGTTATTTTAAAGAAAAAGCAGAAATGTTGATCTTCTTAAACAAATCGCTTCCGTTGTTGAAGTATTGTTATGAACATTGTTTACTGGATGTAATGAATGTAGAAAAGTGTCAATAAAAATTGTGCTGGCAGTTTAAACCGGATTTCTGGAATTTAACGAAATCCTGGTTTTTGGACCAGGATCCCGACCAGGATCCTGTTTTTAGAATTTCTAATCCTGGTCCTGATCATGGTCTTGGACAGACCATAAAATCCTGTCCTGAAATCCGTCCTGGTCCCGTTTCTTCATCTCTAACGCGTTACTACTCATTTGCGCGCATTATTATTGTATTGACTACTCATTTGCGCGCAACTTATGAGTGTCTACCAGATTTTTTTAAAGATTCCTGGTTTAAATTCATGGGATCACAGAAGTATTATTCATTGTTATTTCATCACTCTTCGGTATTTTTGCTTTCATTATTATTAGGGTTGTCGAGTTACTTAAGTTAAAAAAGGTGAAAATCGATGGGGGGGGGATATTCGCTACTAGGGTAAAATTTTTTCAGCTACAATGTGTGCAAAACTAATTTTAAGCAGATGTGGGTTAACTAAACCACCACAAAGGTACCTAAGCCATCTTTAGAGCTCAGATGGTGCCCAAACTACCAATGAGATACCCAAAACATTCGAAAAGTATCGGATACACCTGCACGGTATTCAGACCTTCTAAGAAAATATCCAGCAAACCTAGAGGAATTAAAACCATATGAAGAATATCTGGCTAAAGTGTATTATCCTTCAACCTCCCGAAAACGGTTTAAACCACTTTTTCGTGTGTTTTAGCACTTGAAACATGTAGAAAACATGTTTTTAGGTGGCGGAAGACCATTTTCAAAAAAAAAAAAATTTTTTTCGAAAATTTGACTTTTTGCCTTGGGTGACCAAGGTAAACCACCTGGACAGGGTACCTGGATGCCGTTTTTATTCAAAATTCTCACTGGAGCTCTCACATTTATATAAAGGGACAGCCCTTGGCCCGGACAGTGTACCCCCGAAGGGTCTTCCTATTGAATTAGGGTGCTTGCCGAAGGCAGGAAGTAAAAGACATTTATAATGATAAAAACAGTATAAGGTACTTATCTTTAGTGGTTTACCTTGGTCCCCCAAGGCAAAAAGTCAAATTTTCGAAAAAAGATTTTTTTGAAAATGGTCTTCCGACCATAAAAACATGTTTTTCTACACGTTCAAGTGTTAAAACACACGAAAAAGTGGTCGAAACCCATTTTTGGGAGGTTGAAGGATAATACACTGCGGCCGAATATTAAACTCCCTAAAGAATTTAAACCACATGAAAGTAACGTTTTTACTTTTTATCATGGGTAATATTTGATTCTGCCGCCTAATTGCTTGAAAAATGCTCTTTAATTTCGGGAGAAATGCCCCTAATTTATATAATATCCTTATTACTGAAAAATTCCTCCTAATCTCTGAATTCATTTCCTGGCCGAATTTATTTTCTGTTATTTCCTGCTTTATTTCCTGGCCGAAACCAGGCGAAACAGGTCACTGGTACGGAAAGCGCACGTCTTTAGTCTATTCTTACGAGCGATTTAACACTGTGAAGACGACTTCGAGACCAACTAAAAAAAAATTAAAATCCTGTTTCGAGATTTTTTTGCACAGTTTCTGACAAATCAGTTTTGTCGCGATATCGCGTCTATGTGCGAAAAATCGCGAAAATCTATGATACTCTGCGTGTTGATTTACCGTATGTTTCAAATTTTCGTCACGCTTTATTTTGTTCATAAACTCTTTTATTTTGAATGTTTTGAAACGATCTTTTTTTGTTTGAAAGCTGACATTTCTGGGCAATCGTATGACACCTTATTTGTTCTGTTATCACTGTCTACAGGAGAAAATTTTCAAAGTTGAAAAATGTCTTTTTTTCTGATTTTGGGCAAAATGGACTACACTATTGAGCAAAAGGTTTGGAGTGTCATATGGTACGGGATGCATGGAACGTCGAAACAATTTTGTAGCCCTAAATCTTAGCTACAAGATGGCACCAACAAAATAATTTTTCAAAATTTTTAAAAAAGTTATGGCCATTTTCCGAAGGAGGGCGTTTAATGACCATTGTGGGTGAGCCCTTACTGTTCATTTTGCAGGGCCTCCCATCTTGCCCTGCTTCATGAGTGGTTCAAGACTGGCCAGGATGCAATCAACTCGTTTTCATGCAGGATAATGCGCACCGCATTAGAAACTTTCAGTACAAAATTGGCTCAATAACAATCTGCCTGGTCGTTGGACGGGAAGAGGCTCACTAAATTTACCGTGGCCGCCATACTCTCCTGATTACACACACCATGCGATTTCTTCTTGTGGGGCTACGTCAAGTCAATCATTTACCGCACTCAACCAGCCAATTCGAGGAGCTTCGTGAGAAAATTCAGCAGTGCTTTCAGGCGATGATCAACCAATCCATTATGGCCTACCAGCGTCGTCTTCAACGGTGCATTGAAGTGGAAGGAAGAAGTGTCAAGCAAACACATGAAAATGTGTGAATCTCAGTTTTTGTTATGTTTTTTGTCTATTGTTATGCTAGGAATTGAATAAAGGGTGTCATGTTTTGCTTAATTGTGTGTCCATTTTTGCCCAAAAATCAGAAAAAAAATAAAGACATTTTTCAACTTTGAAAATTTCCTCCTGTAAACAGTGATAACACAACAAATAAGGTGTCCTACGATTGCCCAGAATGTCAGCTTTCAAACAAAAAAAATATCGTTTCAAAACACTTCAAAATAAAAAAGTTATTAACAAATAAATCATGACGAAAATTCGAAACATACGGTACTTGTGAAAGTGTAATCAGAAAAAAAGAATGAGGTCATAGGAAAATTAGAGATTTTGCCGGTATCATGGATTTTGCACATGGACGCGACATCGCGATTTTTTTGCGCGATCCGTAGACAAAACTAATTTGTCCAAACTCTGTGAAAAAAAATCTCCGAAACACGATTAATGAATATTTGGATAAGGGAAGTCAGTTATTTAGAAAGATTACTTGTTTTTAATGTGACCCTATAGCTGAGCATACCGCACTCCCTTAATAACTCCCGACCCTTGGTTTTTTTACTAGGATTTCAGAATTAGTGCCATTTGTGATTACAATTTCAAAAAATTTCAGCGGTTGAAAATAACTCTCCATGGGGAGTTAATGGAGTGAATATGGTATAAGGTTTTTTTGGCGCTAAAAGCGAATACCCTCAACACCCCCACCCCTCCTCAAAACAAAAAATCTGACCTTATAAAATTATTATTCGCTACTAGGGTCTGAATTTTCATTGTCATCAACAAGTACCAAAAAGTTACTGAGCACAACCTAACCTTCAGGTCACCATATACTTAAAAAACGAAAAATATAACAACTAGCTCGGAAACACTGTAAAGCTCGTGTCCAATTAGCGGATTTCCTTTCATTCTCACTCACACTCTTACCTCTCACTCTCAGTTTCACTTTCAGTGTGTGTCCAATTAGTGGACACTTATTTTTACTCTCACTTTCACTCTCACTTGCACTCAATTTTCGTGTGTCCAATTAGCGGAATTTTCGAATATTTGAACCAGCAACCTCTACATCACTCCTTAGAATCGCTCAGAACCACATCCATAGGAACGAGGGTCAACTGCCGACCATTCTAACTGCCGACCCCCAACTGCCGACCATCCCAACTGCCGACCCCCAACTACCGACCATCCCAACTGTCGACCCCCAACTGCCGACCATCCCAACCGACCCCCAACTGCCGACCACCCAACTGCCGACCCCCAACTGCCGACCCCAACTGCCGACCATTCCAACTGCCGACCCCCAACTGCCGACCAATTATCAAAGTCTGACAAAAGAAGGGTTTTCTATTTTGGGTGAGGAAAGGCAAATGCTCAAAAGGTACTATACCTTTTTTCGATGCTGCGTAGGCGTTTGTGTAAAAATGTAAGGTTTTATACATTTCTTTAACTGACGCGGCATATCCTTTTAGGTCAAAAAATCAAATATGTACGATTTTTCACTTTTTTTACTTAAAGGGGCATGCCCGTGCGTTAAGCGCGAACCAGCAGTTTTTTTCGAATTTTTTGAATCCTCCCTTTTTCACTCGTTCTGCGTCAAAATCTGAATAGATGACCTTAACTCCTTTTTAAAAACTAGACAGAAAACTTAAAAAATCTAGACGAGAATGAATGGTATAAATTTATCGAGAAAGAAAAGAACTGCTGGTTCGCGCCTTTTCTCCCCATCGGGCACGATCATGCCCTTTTAAGTAAAAAAGTACCCAAATTTATGTCCGAGACCCCGGAAAATGTGCGCAAACTCTTCATTAGTCACAACTTCCGTACGCTGGCCTACCCCAAGCCTAAGGGCTAAGCCTAAAGTTGTTGTTTGCAAGGGCAGTTACAGCAATTTTTAAAGGTCGGATTTGCTTGGGGGGGGGTATTCGCTAGTAGCGACGAAATTTCGAAGGCGCTCACTCAAAAAAGGAGATCTGGGAACACTGGGCATAGAGGCATTTGAGTTACTCTGTGCCCTTTTTTTAAATTCGCGCCTTTATTGCATGCTTTTTCATATTTTTTTAACTTAGGCTTAGGCCTCAGGCTCAGGGTAGGCCAGCGTAAGCTAGCCGGGACTAAAAAATGTATTACAAACTGCAAGACAAACGAAAATTCAAAGAAGGTGAGAATTCGAAAACGGGCACAAAGTAATTTAAAAGACCATTGCCGTCTCCGACAACGGTTGTCCCCGCCAATTCAAAAATTCAAAAAAATTTCCTAATGATTGAGCTTCTGTACGGAATTTCGAACTTGGTTTCTAACAAACTATACCTAAAATTGAATTCTAGGCTTTGTTTTTAAACCATGCTGAAAAATCCGTACAGAAGTTGAATGATTAGGCGAAAAAATTAGAATTGGCGGGGGACAATTCAAAACAGGTGGCAATGGCCCTTTAAACGACGGCTGTAAGTACTTCCTCCCTCCAAATTATTCTTTTACCCCTCCAAATCATTCATTTATCCCCCAAATCGTAAAAATGAGTATTTCTCGGTGTTTTATGTCGTAAAAATTTTTTCGTTTGATCATCATGTAGCTCTGAACCTCTAGTTTCTGATAAGCTATCAACTGATCCCGTGTTGTTGAAAAAATTCGAGAAACACCCGTTTTTATGAAACAACTCGTCTTTCAAATTTTTTCAACAAGAAGGGGTCAGTTAATAGCTAATCAGAAACAAGGGATTTAGGGCTACATGATGATCAGAAGAAAAACATTTTACGACATAAAAACACCGAAAAATACTCATTTTTACGATTTGCAGGGATAAAAGAATAATTTTGAGCGTTAAAACAATTCGAACCTTAAACGACTACGCACCATTTCTTTGTAAAACATTTTGTGGTCCGAGAAACATGTTTGGACGTTTGAGTTCTCTTAAAGGGCACTGCCTACCTGCGCCTAAGGTTTCGCCTAAGTTACAAAATTTATAAAACTTTGCATTCGTACGCAAACTTAGTTTGCGTGATATACCACAGTTAACAAAACTAAGTTAACCTTCTGTCTTCCTGTCCTTTTTATTGACTTTTTATGTATTTTAATGACTTCTAAAAAAGGGGTTAGTGCAGGGACCCCATAATTTTTTTTTAAAAATATGTAGATTTTTTAAAAAACTAAGATTTTTCGTTTAAAGGAGCATATTTTCCAAAAAACTAAGATTTTCGGTACAAAAAAATCAGTAGCTCTCGAATAATTTTAGAATAAATCCAAAAAAAACTAAGATTCGGGGAGCCCAAATAAGTAGAATTCTTATAAATAAGTAGATATGGGATCCCTGGGTTAGTGACTTTCCAGAGTCAGAATTTCATAAGAAATCTGATACAAATATTTTCACAGAAAAATTACTTAAAAAAAAGAAGTATACTTCGACAGTTTAATAAAGCGAAAATGAGTATTTTTGAAGGGTAGAATAGCATGGAGTTGCACATCGTTCGATGTATTTTCAACTTTATGCTAACTCAAGTATACCTTTTATCTGTTGGATTCTAGACAAAAAGCAGTCTTTGACGTGCAACTCAACTGCAGTAGCTGTTTAACCCTGCGTTAATGATCTTATTAAATTAATAATAGCCTGAGCATCATTTTGACACTAAACTTGTAAATAAGATATGGAAAAAGGTTTAAAAATATGGTGTGCACCCAGTGGGATTCGAACCTGTGACCTAGGCGATGAGTACATGAATGTTCCGGTGCGTAGGCGTTTAGGCGATTTTTGGACATTTGTCCCAAAATTGCCTAAACGCCTTATCATAATGCCAAGGATTTTTAAATTTTTAAATTCATTATTACTTTTTATATAGTCGAGTGTATTTTTTACGTATTGAGCTCTTCTTTTTTGGCTCTCTATGTGCACTTCGAGTTTATGTGGGCTCTCAGCTTCGCAAAATATTTTCGGTTGGCTGGGATATGAGTTAACAAAGTTAAGGGGGTGAGTTTTTAGAGCAGGGTGAGTTATTAGAGAAAATACGGTATATGGTGCATATCGATTGACGTTGTTTTCTTACTCCTCAGGTATTTGGCTCACCCAATGAGGAAAAATATGTGATTTAAAAACTGAGAAACATGAGACTAAAAAACATGAGAGTAATATTTTAGACGGATATGAATTAGACAGTTTTCACTTTCGGTTTTCTATACGGTGGTTGCACCAGAACTTTTTTTTTATATTCTCACGTACTAGACACTTTAAATTCAAAAGACTCACTAAACGCTTTAAACTTTATTCGACTTCGAACCAATAACAGCATGGAAAACAGTTCAACAACAACATTTTTTAACTTTTGTTTTTTCATTTTTCTTTCTTTGGCGCACAACATCAAAGTGGCTGTTCTTGTAGCGGATAATCGAAGTGGGCCCTTCCACCAGAGGAGTCCTCAACCAGAGGAGTCCTCCAGATGAAGTTGCGGTGGTAGAGACGAGCTGCAAGAATCAACTGCTGAGTGCTTCCCCAGTGCTTCTGCTCAGCAAAGTGTTCTTCCGGCGTAGCCACATGATCCTCAATGTAATCATCGATATCTTCTTTTGGCAAATCCAATTTACCCACTTCTCTTTTCGGTTCATGTCCAAGTAGGCCATCAGCTCTCGACGCACTCTTCCTTGGTCCTGCTCGTTGCCATAGATTATTAACGCTATTGATCTAAGCAATTTAATGAAGACATTAATGAAATTCAATGTAATAACCAACCCATAAAAGCAGTGACCATTCGGTTTGACTGGAAAGAATTCTCTCGGTACATCTTGCTCCCAGGGATATCTTTGTCTTAGAGGCGCTGCAACTTCTTCTACTATCATTACCTCAGAAGCACGCTTCACCGATCGAGCCACAACCTTTCGCATTGTCTTAGCCTTCTTTTTCATGGCCTTTCGATTTTCCCTCTTCTCGGACCTGGCAAGAAGCTGGCTAGCTGCGGCAAGAAAATCTAGCGTATTTGAAGGCAACTCAAATCGTGCATAGCATCAGCAGTGCTCTCCTGAAGCAAATCTTAAAAAAAAAGATCCAAAAATAACAAATAACCAACTTCATATTCGCCCACAAATGATCAAGCTTCTCATTCATGGCTGCATAAATTTTGTTTGGCGGTCTCGGTTCTTCTCCACTTTGCAACTGGATAATGCGCACGGACTGCTGATATTGGAGCTTTTGCAGGAATTGGTACAGCAAAGTGCATCCTGGTCGTCGCAATGCACCGTTTCGGCTGAAAAAAAGTCAGTGAAGGAGCAAAAGAAAAGCTGAAAAAAACCGCTTCAAGAAGGAGTTGTAAGACTCACAAACATTGGTAGTTCGATAACGCATACGATGAAAGTTCCACAAACTCGCTTTTTTCTTGAGCCACTGCCCTTCAAAATAATTGCAAAAAGTCGATGCACTAGCGTGTTCAAGCTCGGGCTTAAGATGGTCCCTCCATGATGATTCTGCTTGGTCCTTTGGAAGAAGAGGAAGAGCCATTGTCATTCGAATCAGACGGTGAAAGTTTTCATCTTGCTGATATTTTTGCTGAAAGCCAAGCTGATTTGTGTTGCGCAAGATTGCCTTTGTATAGTGGAACAGACATCCTCGAATCTTCTAAAACCTCAAAAATACAACACTGAATTATAATGAAAAACCAATATACCTACCTCAAGTCCAAATGATTTTATTGCTGCTCCCATCTCGCTTTTTCATAATCGCAATGAAATGTTTTAAAGATCGGCTTGATTCCCAACTCAAACCATTTTGCTTGCAAGTGCTGGAAGATGACGTTGTAGCTGGCCTCCAGACGATTATTCATCAGGCAAGTAGCGATTGCTATCCATTCGCCTTTGAACTGAAAATAGCAAGTAACACAATTAAATAAGAGCTAAGAATAAAAATATTACAAGTCCATGTATCACGTACAACTGAGCGAAGCCTATTGGACACAAATCGAAAGTACCATCTGCCATCAATAGACCACATTGAGCTGCAGCCTTGCAATCATCGTCCGAAGCGAATACAACCAGTCCATTTTTCTTATCGGCCAAGGAAAGCCACCTGGAAACACATTAAGCTACCAAGGGTATCTAAAACAATTATTCACATACCTCTCATTGCTTTCAGATACAAAAGACCAAAAAGTGGTTTCGTATATTTTTGGCGGCAAAAAAGGATCTTTCACGGTTGTTGCAGCCATTCTTCTTCGGCGGTAATACGCATTTCTGACCTTGTGCCATGATGGGAATCGAATAGCGATAGATGTTGGCTCTTTCCCTGTTTGCCCTGCTTGGATAGCAATCTTCAGCGCATGCCGCTGTCCTTTTTCGTGCGCTTCTTGAGGCTTCATCAATGGATTTTCTTCGACATCTTTTCTCATCACTCTGTCAATGTCTCTGGCTATCAGCTCATTGATTGGACGAAGACGGCATTCTTTAGCATGAGCACCCTGGTTGAGTGAAAATTGGCTGTCATTTCTCTTAGCATAGGCACAGGGGCTGGTTGAACTTCACTACTAAAACTTTCAACTAAATATTTACGCATCATTCTTAGACAGGGAAATTTACTTTCTGCAGTCAATACATACAAATAGACTCTTCGGAACTTCTTGTATAGCGGTAGCCAGTGTTCTCTTTGACTGCAACCATTTCATTACCGAACTTAGTTTGTAGCGGCCTATAAACAACAACGATATGAAGAATAATAAAAAAAAGGTATAACAGCTTACACGACGACTTCTTGGCTTAGGTATGGATGTAACGCAGCTTTCTTGGGCATGTGTCTGAATAGGGTCTTAGGCGCGCACTTCTTGTTATACTGCAGCTTGAAGTACGCATCGACATCTTCGGTTTTTACTTCCTTGTTTTTTAGCTGCTGCAACTTCTCGACCACATCAGTGTTAGTCCAGGAAAATTCTTCATCTGAATAAAGCAAAAAATATGTAAAAGGAAATAAAAAATTTCTTAGAACAAAAAAACTCTAAAAATAAACAGAGGAGCTTTAAAAATACACCCGACTATGGAAAAAGTAAAAATGATTTTAAAATTGAAATCCTTGGCGTTATGTTAAGGCGTTTAGGCAATTTTTGGACAAATGTCCAAAAATTGCCTAAACGCTCTATGCCGAATGTTCCCACAAAGTATCCACACACCGCTTCAGTTTGGATTAACTTGTTCACAAAAACCGATTCTGTAGATTAATTTTTATTCAGTCCTTTCTACGACTGAAAACATTGTCTTTTGGTCAGACTTTGATAATTGGTCGGCAGTGGGGGTCGGCAGTTGGGATGGTCGGCAGTTGGGATGGTCGGCAGTTGGGGGTCGGCAGTTGGGATGGTCGGCAGTTGGGGTCGGCAGTTAGAATGGTCGGCAGTTTTCCTTTTACCATCCAGAGTTGCCTAAATGATCCGTTTAATCGATTTTTTGCAAAAAGTCTACCCCCTTCAGTCAACCTCAAAAAACCAGTTATTTTGCCTATTGGGCTCTAGGTAAATTCATTTTGGGATAACGTAGAACTTTTTCTGCTCACTCACAATGATTCTCCAAACTTTGCGGTTCAGCACTTTGGAGTGGGTACCTTTCTAGAGTATTGAGATTCTGTTAGTCAAAATAGGATTTTGGTCCTAACAAACAGTTTTCAGCTCACAATTTCGTGTTGGATAGCATGGTTTATTTGTTCCTGAGAAATAAAAAAAAAAATTGTAGGCGAATTTACCTATAGGCAAATTTAGTGTGGGCGAATTTACCTGTAAGCAAATTTTTCTGTGGGCGAATTTACCTGTAGGCAAATTTACTGTGGGCGAATTTACAGTTTCCCTTGCCTATTGGCTACTCCGACGTGAGTTCTCGGCCATCCTAATAAGGAGAGATGTTGGTGTAGTGCCTTACGTACTTAGAAGGAGGTCGCTGGTTCGAATCCAGGATGCAGAAATAAATAAAAAAAATTAGAAAAAATTTGCCCTTCAGTCTGCCTCTCAGTCTGCCACCCAGTCTTTTCAGTTCAAGTCTTTTAAAAGTTGCCATTCACTCTCAGTATCAGTCTGCCTTTCACTCTCACTCTGACTTTGGACACACACTGAGAGTGAAAGTGAGAGTGAGGGACAAAGTCAGAGTGAGAGTGAAAGGTTTGTTGTGTGTCCAATGAAGAGTGAGAGTGAAGTGGAAAATCCGCTAATTGGACACGAGGCTTAAATAGCTTAAATTTTTGTAAAAAATAAATCTCCGAATATAAAATCACAGCTCTTCAATTTGAACATTAAAAAAATTGAAGTAAACATAAGGGAAATGCCATGGACTCGAGAAGAGTATTGTCCTTTTTCCAGAAACATTATAACCAGTGTAAATCAATAAATTAAGCGCAATTAATGTTTTTCCATTGCATATTTGGTACCATTCAAAAGCTGAGATTACGGCAAGTTTTTTGAGACCAAACACTACTATGATTACAGCGACAATAAAAAATTTGCAGTCAGAAAAAAAATCACCAAGTTTTAGTGAATTGGTATTGGCACGATAGTTTGCTAATTCAATAAAATAAAATTTTGACGGGCCGTTGAATGTTGGCTGTATTTGAAGCGATAGTTTTCTTCACTCTCACTTAAAGGCGAGATTTTGATTATTGTTTGAATTTCACTGGTACCCGCCTTTAAAAATATTTCCATCGGCAGCGAGCATGCCTCTTCAAATTACACCCGTTTCAAATTAAAAATTACTGTCACTAAATAGTTTTCCAACACTTTTAGAAAAAAAAACACCTTGAACATTTTTAAAAATATTTTTAGAGAAAAGTCAATTTTTGGGAGGGATATCATATACCCCCGAAGAGGCGCAGGGGGCTTGATAGATTAGAGATTGACCGCACCCACTTACCTTAGACATGATTCCCAGAAGTACTCTCGGTCATAAAATAGGACTCTTTTGCCAGACCCAGTGACCAAAACAAGGTAAATTGTTAAAAATGACCAAAACACGGGGAATTGCACCCTTTCAGGTAAGCAAAAATAATTCGAAAAAATAGCCTTTTCACACTTTTTTGCCGTTCTATCGTTTTCACGAACTTAAAAATACTTAGACCTCGAAAAAAAAACAGTTCACAATTGAAGTTAGAGTGAAATTTGTTGTGAACACCCTTACTCAAACTCCACGAATTGTGAGCAAAGCATTATTAATCACCCTCTTCCCTTCTTGTTTTTCGAGTGTTGGGTTAACATTTTATTTGACAAAATGGACGAACATCAAATAGTAATCATCGTCCATTCACGGCCTATTTCTTGCGTCTTTTCTTATAGCTCGCTTTTTTCTACTATTCGTGCTTTATCAAAATCGTTGCTACCATCTCCTTTGGTTTTTTTAAAAGTCGAACATTAAGTTCGGATGACGGAGGAAAAGCAAAAACATCAAGACGGTAAAAATAATTTTTAGGACAAAATTGCTTGAAAAATTTTTATATTGAAAAATAAAAGCCCCTCTTAAATGAAAACGATCGAAACACCTTAGTTCGACACTAATCCCCGACCTTAAGTCAACTCTCACCCCGTAGCAAACATTTCAGCATCACACAGAAATTGTTTATTTTTTACATCCACATCAGCAGAGATATGTCAGATCAGATCATGTTAGATTTTTCGCTCATTCGTCACAACTGCTTTCATAGATTGACCGCCGCAGGCTGAACATCGCTGACAGGGATAGAGCAGAAGAATTGATGGAATGACTGAAGAGAGCCAGCACCAGAACTTCGGAGTAGATGGCAGCAACCAAGAAAGCGAACATGAACAGATGATTGATATGTTGCTGAACGATCAGATTAAGATCACCCTTAAACAATAAAAATGTCCAACCGAATGATCAGCAGAGGATTGGTGCTTGAAGTACAACTGAAGAGCACAATAAGCAACACCTCCATAGAGCAAAGCAAGCAGCACATAGGCACTGAGATTTGACCCAAAAGAATACCCACGGCCAACTGAACAACCAGACCACTGCCAACGCAAGCGCCAAGAACATTCACACGCTGAGTACTCTGTCCACCACCTGTGAAGCTAGAGCAATAGCCAAAGGGGTCAAGCAGGCAAGCGGCTCAATAGACGACAATTGACGACCAGCAAAGATGAAGCCAGTGAGCAATCCCTGCACAAGAGCCAACCCAAGCAACTGAAAGCGAGTCTGAACATCAGCCTGAGCATTATCCACCGTTGGTTTCTGCAGCTGTAGATAGGCGAGAACAGGCAACAAAGCAACTGAGAGCAAAGCAGCAGAGAAGCCATTGAGGAAGAGACCAACTAGCGGATAGAGAAGGAAACCACTGATCAGAGAAGAGACGAAGTATCCAACTTGAAGAACAGCAATCCAGGAGAATGTTCCAAGCAGCTTAGTTCCCACTCCAGCTTCAATTGGTTCCTAAAAAAAAAGCTGACTTCTGATCCAACTAGTCGCACACATACCATGTTTTGAAGGGTCTGCACAAGCTCATTTCCCTCCTGCTTGAGCTGCGGTTCAATAGCGTGAATCTTGTCGTTAGCTTGCTGTGCATATTGCTGTAGAGTATCACCAAGTTCCAGGAACGCACCCGCAATCCTTCGTAGGTCTCTTGGAATTCGACGCGATATTGTCTGCCAGTTCCTTCACAGGCTCAAGAATGAAAGCAGACATTTTGACGATGGCAGATTTTGAACAGAGCAAGAAGAGCGACCTATCACAGACAAGCAAGCAAACAGAATGAGTAAAATCTGCAAATTTTTCGCTTTTATAGTAGCCCTACATTCAAATAATTTGATCCCATAACGAAAATTTCCATAATTACGAACGCATGACTATATAAAACCTGAAATCTTGCACTGACTTTACTTTTGCTTCTCATTCGCTCTCTCACCAGTCTGTTCTCTGTTTCCATCGCTGCTGTCTTCCTCTGAGAATGTCGTCAATGCTCTTCTTTTCCGTCGCCAACGCCGGTGCAATCGTTGGCTTCCTTCTCTTGTGCGCCAAAAATAAGCAGAACAAGCCAAAGAGTAGCAAGGCCAAGCGTGCTGGTCCTCCGAGTCAATCTGCTAAAGGAGTGTTTCCAAGCAAACAATCGGGTTAGTTCTTTTTTGAATTTTTATCCAATTTTTACTCAATATCTTCAGTTTCTCTGAAGAAGCAGGACAAATCGTCCATGAAGTCAAGACTGCTATTGAAGAATAAGTCCGAGCGCCCGCCGATCGAGCAGGAAAAGAAGTCAGAAATCAAAGGTGGATTGTTTAATTTAGTCCTTATCCGTGCTAATCCTTGCCCTTGCTATTTTAGTGCTCTCCGTCAGCCAGAAGATTGGAAGCCACTGAATGAAGATGAAGTCCTGCAAAGCCAGAAGTCGTCTATATCTCAGACAGCTCAGCCGAAATCCGAAAGCGCCTACGTTCTGAAAGTTGGTGAGCAAGTTCCGAAGGAAGAGTCTCTTGCCAGCGCGAACAATATCCAGCAGCAAGGTTTGTCTTTCTTTAAGCGTTTCTTACAGTTAATACTATTTATGTTATAGCAATTCAAGTGGAGCCGAAGGAGCTGCGCTTTACAGGCAAAGGAGGGGAGAGCAAGCTGAAATTCGAGAACAATACTGGAAATCGTGGCCGTCAAGATGAAGTGTTCTGATAATGCTCTCTTCAGCCTCAATCCGGTCTACATGTTCATCGAGAAGGACGGCAAAGCTACTGTGGATGTGTCTCGCCTGGATGCAGCTCCCAAACCGGACAAGTTGGAGGTGGTCTATGCTGACGTAAGACTTTTCATTTTCCTTTAATAATTTTTCCTCATTTTTAAGGCTGCTGACAGTATGACTGATGCGCAAGCTCTGTTCAAAAATGGCGCCGCTACTGAAAAATTGAGTGTGCCCGTCTTTGTGGTCTAGCTCCCAGAAATAAAGCAGTGATAAACTAATACATTGATATCATGTGTTCCTGAATGTATGTGAATTTTGGATAAATGTCTGTTCCAATGATTGTGTGACTTTGTGGCGCTCAATCATCTTGATTTACTCGTTTACTAAAGAAATTGGCGACAAACTTGTTATCCAAAGGTATTTAAACTAATTCGTTCATTGACCGAACCTACGCACCTTGGCTCAATCCACCTCTCACCTAAAGTTTGTATCTTCCAGGTTCACAGCTTGGTGCTGACGTGGTACTCAAATAAATTATTATTTCAATAAGAGCAACTCTTAAAGGTCCAATAAAAATTCTAGAATTATTTTGTTGTCTTTAGACTATCAGTCCTTAACAATTTTCAAAGATTTGAAAAAAGTTGAAATACTTTTTGACCCTGAAATGGCGCTTTTTCTGCTGAAAATGGCACTTTTCCTGCCGGAAATTTTAAAAAGCTTTTATTTTCGGGCGTTTCCTTATTGTTTTTCAAATTTTTCGACTAACGTGTTGCCTAGAATCTCAGCTTTCTAACAAGCCATTAACTGACTGGATGAAGTTTCAAAAAGTTGGAGAAAAAAGTCTTTTAATGAAGCAAATTTTTTCGAAATGTAGTCCATTCAAAAACCGTTCTCTCCAACTTTTTGAAACTTCATTCAGTCAGTTAATATCTTATTAGAAAGCTGAGATTTTGGGCTACACGTTGGTCAAAAATTTTTTGGGAAACCCCTGAGAATAAGAGGTTTTAAAATTTTCCGGCAGGAAAAGTACCATTTCCGGCAGAAGAAGCGCCATTTCAGGGTCGAAAAGTGTAACAACCTTGAAAATCGGTCTTGAAAAAATTTCGACTTTCGACTTGAAAATCGAGTTTTGACTTGAAGGTCGAAGCTCTGTTATGAAATATTGACTTATGCCGTGTTGATGTATGTGACTTGTACAAAGGCGCAGGATAAAATTTTGCAGCTCTCACTATAAAAATTGCAAATGGTTGCACTCAACCATTGTACAAACCCACAAGTGTTTTCCTACATCTTAGCCAAAAATATTCGGGAAAAATATACTTGTTCATTCTGATGTTTTCGATACTTTATACAAATACATTGGAACTGGTATTTTCGCGAAAAGTATATTCGTATATTAAGAAATGACAATGCACCCATCAGTTTTATTTCGTTTTAACTGAGGGCGCTGGTTGGTTGATCCAGACTGCTTATAAGAAAGCTACCACCAAAGCCACCACCAAAATAAACCTAAATGGCAATCAGTTTGTATAAATTAAAGACACTCAAAAGGATCGGCAAAGGGGCGAATTTTGTGAATTTGTTAATTTTTCCACATTTTTACCGCAGTGCAAAATGTGCAAAGAGACTGATACCTATTTTAAAGTGTAACATGATTACGGGAAAACCTCAGTAATTTCTCTAATTACTCCCCTTCCTCATTTTGAAGACCCATTTTTCGAAACTCACTTTACCAAAAATACCAAATACCAAAAAATACCAAACCCTTTACCAAAAAATACTGATAAGTAGGCACTCGGAGATAATTTATACCGAAAGGCTTAAGTTATTGCCAACTAGCACACTTGGGCATCAACATAAGAGACGATACACACAATCAACGAAACAATGTAGCTACATTTAAGAAAAAAAACAACATGTGAATTATACCAATTCGCAGCTTAGGACTTATACTTCTTTTTAGCACATTCCTCGACATCTCCACCTTTCAGAGAACTCAGACAGCGTCCATCAAGCGCTGACTCCAGAAGCTCATTGACCAAAGCACTGCACGAAAGCTTAAGTTCATTCCATTCCGGCATTCGAATGACTGAATTGTAGTGGACAGCAATAAAGCGCGCACATTCCTGAAAAAAAAATATTATTCCACCATGATGAAACATCTAAGTTATTATGCATAACGCTATTTACCATAATGTTTTTTAGAAGTCCGCTCTCTAATAAAAAGGGCAAAACTTTTTTTTGTCACAGATTCACTTTTTTTTGTCACAGATTCACTTTTTTTTGTCACAGATTTCCTCATTTCTGTCCCAGATTTAGCTCAAACCACAGGGGGGGCCAAGCACTTACAAAATTGGTCAAAAAAATTTTCTCTCATAACAGCCTGAAAGTTTTTCTATAACGTTTCTATCATGTTTTAAGCATTTTCGCCAAAAAGTATTTTTTTCCGCAAAAATTTTTGCCTTGGGGGACCAAGGTAGTCCAAAGTTTTCAGGAGCCTGAAATGGGACCTTGGTCCCCCAAGGCAAAAATTTTTGCGGAAAAAATAATTTTTGGCGAAAATGCTTAAAACATGATAGAAACGTTATAGAAAAACTTTCAGGCTGTTATGAGAGAAAATTTTTTTGACCAATTTTGTAAGTGCTTGGCCCCCCTGTGGTTTGAGCTAAATCTGGGACAGAAATGAGGAAATCTGTGACAAAAAAAAGTGAATCTGTGACAAAAAAAGTGAATCTGTGACAGAAAAAAGTGAATCTGTGACAAATCAAATCTGTGACAGAAAAAAGTGAATCTGTGACAAAAAGAAGTGAATCTGTGACAAAAAAAGTACAGTCAAACCTCGATATAGTGGCCCCCACCTCAAGTTCGTTCCCACCTAGGGTCCGACACTTTTTTTTAACCCTGTTTTTGAAATAATTTATTGATTATGTTATGACAGTCTGGTCGCAAATATCGTAAGGATTCCGATTTTGCCGATCGTTTTTTAATAACTAAATAGTTTTTGCATTTAAAAGCAAAACCTCGATATAGTGGCCTCTAATTTTTTTAAGGGGGCCACTATATCGAGGTTTTGCTTTTTAAATGCAAAAACTATTTAGTTATCAAAAAACGATCGGCAAAATCGGAATCCTTACGATATTTGCGACCAGACTGTCATAACATAATCAATAAATTATTTCAAAAACAGGGTTAAAAAAAGTGTCGGACCCTAGGTGGGAACGAACTTGAGGTGGGGGCCACTATATCGAAGTTTGACTGTATTGCCCAATAAAAAGAACCCCCCCCCCCTCCCAACCTATTTCTGACTAAGATTTCAGAGTTAAGGCCATTATTAATTGACAACTTGTTAAGATTTTTAGGTGGTTGAAAAATAGAAGCCTTAGGACTTTTATAAGAAATATTACAGTAACTAAACCTTTGTAATGATTGTAAATCGAGCTCAAAGTTATCTCAAGCTCCAACCTAATGATATTCTACTCAATTTTTGAATATTTTGCCAAACTCAATGTGTCAAACTACCTCCACATAGCGCAAAAAATGCGATTTTTCCGGTTCTTCTTTGAATTAAAATGACTTTCTCACTGAGGGCAGCTGCTATCGACAAAGTACTTTTCACTAAAGTAAAACCTCGAAATAGTGATCACCCGAAATCAAAGGCGTAGCTAGAAAAATCTGACAGGGCGGGAGGGCTGAAGCCCCCCGAGAGGTCATTTTCCCTACACCGTTTTCGAGTTTTATAGTGTTTTTAATTAACAATTTTTTCAAAAAAAAGTTATCACTTCCGATTGTCCCATCAGTCAAAAAAAACTCTTTATAGTGATATTTGCTAATTTCAAGGGCTAAATTTCGAAACACCCACCACAGTCAATTTCGGTACACCCAACCGAGTTAATTTTGTAATACACCACTTATTTTACCCCATAATTGAAAAAATATAATGATCACCCGATATCAAAGGCGTAGCTAGAAAAGTCTGACATGGCGGAAAGCTTAGAATGTTAGCTACACAATGGTGTGAAAATTAATCGGTTTAGTTCACAAAAATCAATTTACTTTAATTGAAATAGCCTAGAACCAAAATAGCCTCTAACCGAAAATACATGAAATGATTCGAGGCTATTTTAATCAAAATAAATTGATTTTTGTGAACTAAACCGATTAATTTTTACACCATTGTGTGGCTATAATTCTAGGCTTTCAATCGTGGAGTAAAATAAGTGGTGTATTACAAAATTAACTGGGTGGGTGTACCGAAATTAACCGGGGTGGGTGTACCGAAATTGACTGGTGTGGGTGTTCCGAAACTGCTCCATTTCAAGGCTGAAATGGCTAAAGTACACTATTTGACCTAGCCCAATAGTGCATTTTAAAGGTTTCAGCATGTTTCAGGTTGATAACAATGAAAAAAGCAAGAAAAGGTATAGAAAAGATATTTAAAAAATTATTTTTGTTTACCTCGGTCCCCTATGATTTTTAGTCAATTTTCGATCGGTTATATTAGTTAAACCCTTCAAGGGCGCAGGGGTTTGGTGACTTGTCTGATCACTTCTATGAGGTTGAGATGCGCACGCACACACACCTTAGAGTTACAGCTCTAGAGCTATACCTTAGAGTTTCTTTATGCGATAGTCGCCGCATAAGCCCTCGCCCCAGTCAACATACCGTAATTCCTCTAATAAGCCGCCCCCCCCTAATTTCAAAAAAACTGGTTTCTGGCATTGTGTTTTTGACCTATGTTTCGAAGACCACTGTTAGGCAAGTCACCATCTATTTTGTAGCTCATCTTACTGGCTACAAATTGAGGGGTAACTTGCCAAAGAGGAGTCTTCGAAAATGCGTCAAAAACACAATGCCAAGAACACGATTTTGAATCACAGGGGGAGGCGGCTTATTAGAGGAATTACGGTAATTATGATCAAATTCAATATTTTTAGGTTCAACAGAAACGACCAAGTCAAAAAATGACTGAAAGACACAGGGGGAATCAAGGCGAAAATACCAATAACCACAGGGAGGACTAATACTATCGTTATTGTTTTAATTGCTTTATTTAAACATAGATTTCAACAGAATCTTCTCTATAATGTTCGGCTAGTACTTTTAGGTGTTGTTACATTCTGTATTCCTTTATAGTGTTCACCTGTGGGGGTCCCTTGGGTGATCACTATATCGAGACTCGACTGCAATACAAAAATATGACAGCGGGAATCAATGTATATCCTTCACCAAAATTTTGATTTTCACCCAACAAATTAAAGTTAAGATTATACCTCTTTAAGCCCTGAAGCGGAATAGTGATCAGCGAGCACGGCCAATTCACAGATGTTCTTAGCATTCACCGCAGAGGACAAGTACGACTCACAATGTTCTTTTAACCCAGCTACATCATATTTGTCAGCAGCAGCCAGTATTTCTTGAGCCGTATATGCCATAGCCGCAAGACTAATCTCTCCAGTGTAGATAAATTCCAACATTGCTCCAATCTAAAAAAACTATATAACACATAAAATCATAGAATTAAATCACAGCTTCCGAAGGAAAGTCATTTATATCAATGTGGCCACTCTGAGCTTCATCCATCTTGTTTTGAGAGAACATCGCACGGAAAACTTGGCTTTTCTGCCCCAAGACACATTTGTGAGCCATGAACTTTGTCGAGCCGACCTGAATCAATAATATACATAATATGCACAAACACTAGTGAGCTACCTGAATCTGACAATCTGTAAAAAGTTGATTTCCCACATCACCCTATTGGAGTCGCGAAATGATAGTTGAGCCGATTTGCTTCTTTCCCATTCGTTCGTATGTTTGGCAACCAGTTTGTTCCGGGCGGCATAAATTCAACTTCGCAGAAAACAAGGAGAGAACCATCAGCATGAAGAACGGAGGAGACCTTTTCATACGAAATCTGGAATTTGCCTCTACCTGCAGATCAGAAAAATCTTTGATGTCATGACAGATGCTGACGCGCAAACCGCGATCGTCAACGCGTATATTTGAAAATCGGCAGTGATAGGACAACGCAATTCCTAAATGAAATCGAATATTAGAACCATCCCCACAGTCAACACAACAGCCTACCTGAGACGCAACCTGTCGAAGAAAGAAAAGAATTGAGCCCTTGTCTTCTTCTCGCTTTCCACTTGGATAAACATGCAGTTCCCATACAAGACTAGGCACACATAAGCTGAGGAACTGCTCACTGACAACGTTTTCACCGTTTTTTGCAAAACTTCATTAGCTTCTTGAACTAAAATATTCAGATGATATTTTGAAGCCAAAGATCAAAAGACACCTGATCTATACGCCACTCCAGCTTACACGAAACGATTTTGACTTTAGTAGCTTGTTTGGAAACAGTTCCTGCATGAGAAGAAGCAACTGAGAAATGGCCCATAGAGTATTTCCCACCGGTAAGAGATGATGGCACTGCTGAAGAAGATGGATTTTATTAAAGACGGTTACAATAAACACGAAAGCAAAGATGGAAATTGAAATGCATCACTTACGTCGATCCCAAGAGTTTGACATTGCTTTGCTGTTTTCGAAAGATGTATGAATGCGGAGACGCAACAATTCTTTGACAACGAAATACTGCAAAAAACCGCGTTAAAGGGGGGGGGGGTGGGAACTTTCTATGGACTGACCTACGACCGGATACAAATTATGACCGGATACCACGACCGGATACAGCTTTTTCGTAAAAGTAAAAAAAGTGTGTTTAAACCACACGTTTGAGTCCGTCCTAGCGTGCGCTGGCCTACCTTGAGCCTAAGCGAAAATCTAAGTGCGTAAAAATTCGAAAAATCGAAAAAAGTTGAAAAAAATTAACAAAGGAACCAAGGTAAAATTTGGCACTGTATCCGGTCGTGGTATCCGATCGGTGTTTGTATCCGGTCGTGGCATCTGGTCATAATTTGTATCCGGTTGTGGTTTACCCTTTCTATGTGCATCGCCTTAGGTCAAGGTTCGACTACCACTGGCTGTAAACCATTTTTTTCTCCTTTTATTTACAAGTTTAGTGTCAAAATGATTCTCACACTCTTGGCTATCCAAAAAGACTACCAGCACAGGCTTTCACACCTATCAAAGCTTGTATACAGCCTAAAATAGGCCAAATTTCGAAAATCGATGGTTTTTGAGGTTTTTCTTTGACTGGTTTCACTGAAAATTTCTGACTTGTTTATACAAGTCACAAGTTTCATACACCAAAATGTAGCCAAGACTCTAGGCTTTTATTTGAGCTATCAAACAGAAAAAAAGTTAGTATAAAGTTGGAGCTAAAATTCAAAAAAACGATGTCCAATTCCATGACATCCTTCACACGACTATCTCAGAACTTTTCGGTAGTATCCTAGAACTGACGTTTTTCCGTAATTTTAATTTACATACTCATTCGCGAACTTATACTCAAAATGTAGCCCTGCTTCCTGGCGTCATTTTCATCATATGGTTGTAAAAGAGCATGTAGATTAAAAGTTGCAAAAAAACGTCAGTGGCAGAATAATACCGAAATCCTGCCCTTCAATATTACTCTTTGTTCCTTGGTCAAACCTTCGCTAGCTACCGTGTTTTTCTGAAGTGATATCGGTGTGTAAAAACTCTATCTGGTTCTCCATGAAATTCTGACTCTAGAAAGTCACTAAACGCTTTGATAAATAAATAAATAGATGGAGGCTCATGCTATATAAAACTAAATACGCATCATTTTGGCTGGTTTCCATTATTTCGATGGTCATTTAAATGAAATCCCCAAATTAGGGCATTTGCTGACGGCGAAACAGTGCTGGAAATGATTGATATCGATTTTTCGATAGTTTTGGTCCTAGAGGTTGGTAAACTTTCTAAGAAAAGACAAAAAAGGTGTATACCCAGTGAGACTAGTACCTGGGTCCTTATAGGCGATGCTTATAGGAAGTCCACCCCATAGTTGCACGGAAAATTTTTTTGGCCCCGGGCGCCGGCACCGGAGTTTTTCAAAATAGGCGCCGCCGCCCCATTTTTCTGGAAATTTCGGGGCGCACACCGGCGCCGTGCAACTATGCACCCGTTTAGAATTTTTCGGTACATGAATATCACTACATCCCCAGGACACGCCACCCCAGGACCTTCATCCCTAGGACATTTCACCCCCGAGACATTTCACCAGGACTTGCACGGTGTGGCTTTTAACACGAGAAAGGCGGGTTGTGATTAAGGTTGGAATAAGACCGGTCGAAATCTTTTTCGGGAATATTCGTGTTCTTAATCTTTTTTTCCGGTCCGATTCGGTCCAAATCTTTTATCTCCAAATAACCCCGTTTATTTTTTAATTATAAAAAATCAATCAAGATCGCTAAAAAAACACACCAAAAAGATTCGGAACGATTCGGACCAATTTTCGGTCCGAATCTAAGATGCGTACCGGGAATAAACCGGGAATAAACCGGGATATTACCGAGAATATTCTCATCACCCAACCGTAGTTGTTATCAGTGTTTTCAAAAATCACAATCACACCTCACACTCACACCATAAATTCACAGAGAACATCACAATCACACCAAAATCACACTCAGACTTGATGTGGGTGTGATTGTGAGGGTGAAGTGAGGTGTAAACCTCACCGTGGGGTGACTGTGATTGTGATTTTTGAAAACACTGGTTCTGATTCAAGACAGTAAACATTTAAATTTGAAAATCAAATATTTATTGTCTCGAACGGAATTCAAAATTCGACAGTAACTCACAAATTTAAAAAGCACTTTTACATGCAAATCGACCATGCTAAACACGAATTCCATGTCAAAATTGAAGGTTTTACCAGCAGAAAACAAGTTATGAGAACTTTGTGTTACAACTTACATTCTATATATTATTAGAGCTGTTTTGTCTGTTTGCGGACAATTGATGTTTTGAGTTTGTTTGATCTGTTTTTTTTTTCGCTTTTTAGGTCAAAATTTCTTTAAAATCGTAGCTTGGAATGTCAGGAATAGAATGGTTGTTTTGGATTTTGGGTTTGAGATTTTTTTCGGTTTCAATTTTTTGGGTTTTAGTGAGCAAATTGACGTTTTTTTCGTTCAAGAGTCGAAATCTTGGAGTTGAGTGGGTCAAACATAGCCCTTGCATATATCTCCGTGTAGCCTTGAATCTCAGTTTTCTTTAACAAAAAGTCAGCAAAAAATAACGATTTCAAACTGGGATGTTGACTATTTTAGGGAGGTGGTCATTAAGAGGGAATTTTTTGGAATTGGGACTTATTTTGAATTCAAAGGAAAGTTGTTCATATATAATTTACGGGAAAGTGACAATTCACCGTGGGACAATTCACCGTCAGGGAGAATTTTTTTGAAATTTTTTTTGCATTTTTGCCTCGGGGGACCAAGGTAACTCAACCTTAAAGGGTACGTGGACATCTAAAAGACAAAAAAGATAAGATTTGAACATAATTTTGTTAACTGGGCCTACCGCAAAAAGAACCTCTGGTATGCATACGTTTTTTATGCATCCAGAGCCACTTTTGACTGATTTGTGTCTAAGGTATGTGGGTGTGTGCATCTCAACTCCAAGCAACCAAGCCCCCGAAAGGGGACATAATTCCGAGCAAGACTCTAGATCAAAATGTTTATAAAGACTATTTTTTCCAGCTCCAGTGACCAAAACAGGGTGAAAACCACCGAATAAGGTATCTGAGTACCCTCCAGAACGGCCTATAAAGTCGATTTTTGGTCAAAAAAATTTTTCACGTAGTGCCCAGCGCAGCCGGTCCCACGCGAGCTAGTATAGAAATACCGGATATCCTAACAAAATACGTTAGAACATGGGACCATTATGCGTGGCTTTTGTTCGCGTTATCATAAACAGTCAAAACACCATCTGATTAGAAGTAAAATTTGAAAAATATTTAGATCCCTGAGAAAAAGCGGGTGGTACTTTTTTTCTAGTACCAAAATACTTAATTTTAGTACCAAAATTTTCATTTTTTTGAACTTTCTCTTTTTTTTCGAATTTTTTTCTACTTTTGAATTTTGTGTGGCCCTGAATCTCAGCTACTCAACAAGATTTTTTTTCAGTAAAAAATTTAAAAAAGTTCGAGATTTAGGGGTCTGAATAGAGGAACTTGGTCGAAAAAGTTACTTCATACAAAGCTCAAAATCTTCATATCATTGAAATCTCTGTACAGGAAATCGAAGTCTAGTTAGAAAGCTGAGATTCAGGGCTACACGTTCATGTGTCAAGGAAAAAACCTCTAACTTTAGAAAGAGTTTTCTTTGCATGTTAAATTTTGCGTGTATTGACGTTATGTTAACTGCGTCCAAATTTGGACGCAGTTAACATAACGTATAATGCCAAGTTTATACGCGCCAATTCAAATTTACTAACTATATTTTGTATTACTTTGTTATGAAACACTTCATAGAGTCAGCTAAGATAAATGGGCGGCGGTAAATTCTCCCGCGGTAAATTCCCCTGCTGGTATATTCCCCTCCGATAAATTACCCGCGGTAAATTCGAATTCCTCCTCCAAATTTTTAAGGTTCGATTTTTTTTTGCAGGTTCGAACAGGTTGCAGGTTCGAACCCTGGTGCTAGCAGACACTATTTTTTTTAAATAATAGTCAAAAACTCGTTTTTAAAAGGACCATATCCGTCGCCGACAACGAGAATTTCAAATGTTTGAATTCGCGCGGGACACTTCTCTTTCGTCTCGCACTGTACTCTTTTGACTTGCCTCGAATGACTCAAAAGAGTACAATGAAAGACGAAAGAGAATTGTCCCGCGCGAATTCAAACATTTGAAATTCTCGTTGTCGGTATTACCTAGAGTTGTGGAAATGTCCGGACATTTTCAAATCGGACATATGTCCGGGCATATGTCCGGACATATGTCCGACATTCGGACATTTTCGGACATTTTCTGTTAACCCGAGTAAATATGTCTTATAATAAGATAAAGACCAAGAATGAGCACAAATAAGCTTTATTGACATCAACCAAGGACAAACAACACTATTCTCCGATATCATTCAACAAAAATTCAAATTCATTCAATAGATTGAATCTAATAATACTGTTATTCAGGTGTTCCAGGTACCTGGAGTACCTGAAAATTTTTAAAAAATTCTAAATCTAAAAAAGAGCTATGCCATCATAGGCAAAATCGTGTGCAGAATTGCGTTTGTTAAAACTAAAATTGCGATTGAAGTCACCAAAAACCCAAACCTCGTGGTGGGTACCACCTGGTCAGGTGGATATCCGCCTCGGGTACCTGAAAAAAATAAAAATATTTGAAATCGAAAACAAACCATCTTTCATGATATCCTGTTTGAGGCTTGGACATGGCGACCTGAAACATAATTATAAGCAGAAATTAGAAGAATTTCAGTGAGCAGAAGTGAAGAATGATTTTGCCGGACTAAGAGTAATGAAATAATCGCTGAGACAAAAAAAACAAGAAAATGTCCGATTTTTAGTTAACGGGACATTTTCTAAAACGTCCGGACATATGTCCGGCCATATGTCCGGACATATGCCCGGACATATGTCCATTTCACAACTCTAGTATTACCCAGGTAGTGGTACTCAATTTTCAAATATTTTTTCACTTCTTCAGGTTCCAAAACCTGTTTTCTGGACTAACTTGGGGATGCTGGAGTTGGTTTGATAGTGTTAAAATGCCGTTCTGTAAGGTATTTTTTGACTTTTAGTATTGAGTCAAATCAAATATTTCCCAACGGCCAAAAATATATTACTTCATTTAACTATTATCAAACCGTGTAAAAACACGCTGAAGATGGTTTGATGCAGGCAAAATAAGGTTTGTATGGTATATTTTGAGTATTGGGTAATAATTGATTTTACCGAAACATGATTTTACCAAAACTCAAAAAATACCTTACAAAACGGCATTTTGCTACTATAAAACCATCTTCAGCATGCCCAAGTTAGTCCAGAAAACAGGTTTTGGAGACTGAAGAGTAGAAAAAATTCAAAATTTTTCTCGATCGAAGTAAGCGACCACCAGTGTAGTTAGCTGTTATTTGAGTGACTTTATGAAAACTTGCAAAATAACCTATAAAACGGCATTTTATCACTATCAAAATATCTTTAAAACATCAGAATGCTTAAATAAGTTCAGAGAACAGGTTTTCAAGCCTGAAAACATAAAAATTAGGCTATCCAGAACCTTTGGGGCCCACTCGCCAGAACCAAAGGGGTCCCAGTCATTTTAAGTCTAATCTATGCGAAAAATAAGTAAGGCGCGAATTCAAATTGAACATTTTTTTGCATAGATTAGACTTAAAATGACTGGGACCCCTTTGGTTCTGGCGAGTGGGGCCCCAGAGGTTCTGTTGCTCCAAAAATTGTACCAAATGATTACTTAATTTAGTTAGTGCACGGATTATCCAGCACAACTACGGATGGATTATAAAAAAGTTGAAATAATAGGAGTTCTCCGTAAGACAAAAATGTTAATTTGAAAATTCAGCGGGGAATTAACCGCGGGAGAATTTACGGCCGCCCATTTATCTTAGCTGACTCTATGAAGTGTTTCATAACAAAGTAATACAAAATATAGTTAGTAAATTTGAATTGGCGCGTATAAACTAGGGTGGTACGGTTACGGTTAATTTGGCCCTATCCGGTTTTCGGTTAACCGCTTTTTGGGGTACCCGGTTTTCGGTTACGGTTTATCACCAGTACCCGGTTAACCGACCCGGTTTTTCCGGTTTTTTCAAATTTTTCGCAAATTAGTCCTAGACGTTGAAAATTAATGTAAATTTTTTGAAACACAAATAAATCTAACTATTTGCAGACCTCATATACCGTACCTTATTTATTAAACCCTTATGGGGGATTATTTTTCAACCGTCAAAAAGTGCGGAAATTGTCAATCAAAAATGGTCTCAACTCTGACATCCTAGCTAAAAAAGGAGGGATTGGGGGATTATTAGAGAGTGGGGAATTACTAGAGAATATACGGTAACGAGTTTTACGGTTTAATGATCTAGCCTACAAAGAATAAATTGTAGTCTAACAAATTAATATTTTACAACAAAATTTTAATGTTTCAACGTTTGGCTCAAGCTTCATCCCGTGTTAGTGAAATTTTTTTAATGTCTACTCAATCAGAAATGTTCTTAACTTTATTCCTTCACTAAGAATTTCATTGTGGGGCTAAGAGGTAGAATTGTATAGCTAAAGGGTAGAATCGAAAAGTTATGCTTTGAAAAAGTATAAATGATAAAATAAATATGAAAATGTCAAGCAAATAAAATTTTGGTTTAATTTTATTCATACTTTTAAAGAAATACACACTTTTTCTCATCCTTATTCTGAAGCACTGTTTTGAGTATTTAACAACCCCACTAAAAGAGTTTCGAACTGAAAGTTAAGAGTTTTCAAATTTAAGGGGCGAGAAGGCATTAAAAAATCTTTAGCCATTAATGACAAGACTTTAAACCGTTTTTACACGCCAAAGTACTACTTTCCTGTGAAAAGTAATAATTATCGTGACATTGTCGAATAAAAGTCGACAATTTCACGCAGATCACTACCTTTTGACTGCAGATGAATCAAGTTGAATAGAAATAGCCGAAAAAATTGGTCCTGAAAATTTTTGTCTGATCTGTCGTCAAAAGGGGTCTTCCGTATGACATTAACTAATTAGAAAATGAAAAAATATACAATTTAAACAGTTTCTATTGATTTTTGATACGCCATTTTATCTAGTGCTTAAACCGGAAAAACCGGATTCTGCCTTACCCGGTTTTCGGCTAACCGGTTTTTTTAGTACCCGGTTTTCGGTTCCGGTTAATTAGGCAAAAACCGGTCCGGTTCGGTTAACTGACCGGGTCGGTTAGCCGACCGTGAACCACCTTAGTATAAAATTGGCATTATACGTTATTTTAACTGCGTCCAAATTTGGACGCAGTTAACATAACGTATACGCACTAAATTTTGGTACTAGAAAAAAGTATTTTGGTATAGATTTAAGTATTACCCGAAAAAGCAGTCACTTTTTGAATTCCCGCCACACTCTGGCATGGGCCAGTCAATTTTTGGGGCAGGAGCAACCTGTGTCAAATCACATTGTGCCGCCGCAAATTGTGCCAAAATCAAATTGTGCCACCGCAAGTTGTGTCGCGATTTTGATACATTTCACTGTAAAAATCATCAAATTTTCATTCGTTTTATTTCTATTCTTTTATTTCATTCTGGTACAGTTTGATTTTGGCACAATTTGCGGTGGCACAATGTGATTAGACACAGGCTGCTCTTGCCCAAATTTTTGGGGTCATAGGACGTTTCGCCAACGCTGTTTCGCCAACGACTTTTCGCCAATGCCATTTCGCCAACGAAAATTTCATAATCTCGGCGTTCTCGTAAGAGTTCGGGCTAGATTGTCTTATAAGTGTCGTATTTTCAAAAATTATTGAACCTTATCGCAATGAATGTACTATAAACCGTTTATTTTCAAACCTTGACTCTTTTTTACCTAATACCTGATTTGTCCACTTGAGTTCGGATAATTTGCTAAGAAATCATTGATACCTTCGCGCTATTGTTTTGGCAAACACATTGTAAATTGTGGCAAATAAACAAATCAGCATATCAACGAAGAGATGATTTTAGGAAGAGGACCCGAAAAAGCGCCCATTTGTGCTTGTATGTACGTTCCTGTGGATGATTTTTTCAACTTGTAATCATACTCAAGGTAAGTAACATTTATTTCTGGATCAATATAACAGATATTCAAATCAAAATTTAACTTAAAGGGACATACCAGTCCGTTATAGTGAAAAAAGGCGGGGACCAGCAGTGTTTTTCTACCTTGAAATCATTTCATAAGCGTTTTACCTGGTCTGATAAAAGTTTTCTGCCTAACTTTTAAAGTAGTACAAAGTCATCAATATCAGATTTTACACGAGAAGAGTGAAAACAGGGATAATTTTTGAATAGCCACTGGTCCCCGCCTTAATTTGCACTGTAACGCACTGGTATGCCCCTTTAATCAGCTGTTCTAGGGTATTTCACGACCGGCAAATTTTTCAGTAATAGCTTTCAGTACCATTAGATGCGCAAGGAATTTTGGGTACACCATTAAAAAGATCATCAAAAACCAAAGAAAATTATAATCCACCTAAAAATTGAAAAAACAGCCAAAAATGACTGAAAATTTATGGTCTTTTTTGGCTGTTTTTTCAATTTTTAGGTGGATTATAATTTTCTTTGGTTTTCGATGATCTCTTAAATGGGGTACTCAAAATTCCTTACGCATCTAATGGCTTTCAAAGTCCGAGAGCGGGACCCGGTTAACCGAAACTATGCATTAACCGATCGTGAACTACCTTAACCTGTTCCATGGCAGCCTCTCGTGACGCATCTCCAGAATTGCTAAGTACCATCAGCACTTTTGACTGTTTGCTGCATAAGATACCCATTGTAACTTGTCATAGTTTTCCCTCTATTTGATTCCATTTTGCTACGAAAAATAAAACATTGGGTTAGGTCAGTTTAAGGAAGATGAGTTATGGTCAACTAAATAGGCATGCAATACAACTTTTTCATTTTAGCTCACAGCTGCATAAACTAGGACTTACTCGAACATGTTTTGTACTCCAAGGAAATCAAAAAAAAACTGAGGCTCAGGCAAAATTAAGCCAGCGTATGTTAGGAGAAAATTAAACATAAGTCTGAAAGGCTACCAGACAATTTACAATATTTTTGGAAAATGTCGCGCGACATTTTCCAATATTTTAAAAATGTCGTTTGGAATTTGTCGTCCACATTTTCTAGTGTATTTAAAAACCTTTTTTGGTGTTTTTGATTACTAATCGTTATTATTTGTTGGTTCCTTTGATCACCAACGTTTGCGCATTCACAGTCTCTTCGCTTCTTACCGTATTCTCTCTAATAAGCGCCCCGGGGCGCTTATTTTTCAACTTGTTGGCATTGAAGATTCAAATTCACAAAACAAGATTTTTTTTATTGAAAAACACAATTTGGAATAAATTTTATATTATGCCTGTTATGTTGTACTGGTTCTGGGACTTTTTGTTACTTTACTTGATTCTCCGAAACCAGCTTTAAAGATGTGGTGACACAAGCAATTTAAAGTTTGCAAAAACTTGACCTATCAAGCAATGTGACCATGCAGGACACGAATATGGTGCGAGAATTTTGTTCACAAAGCAAACAAACATAAATCTCTATATAAAATTCCGCCATTTTTCCGCCACTATTTTTTTCTGCCGCCGAATCGTCTCCAACCTTACACACAAATCGCTCAGAAGTGAACTCTGGATGCATGAAAAAGCATGCTTACCAGAATTTCTGTATGCGGTAGACTACAATATTCAAAACTATGTTTAACATCTTCATTTTTCGGTTTTTAGAGGTTGTCCAGGTTCTTTTTTATGTTCCATTACTTTGGCCTTCAAGGCAAAATTGTTGGAGTCAATGCCGTGAGCTAGTGCTAGTGTCATAATTCTGATGAAATAGTCTCCTTTTTACAGTCTATGCAAGAAAGCGTGTGGTATGCAAAAGGATTTCATCCAGATTTTGAAAATATTGAAAAAAGGGAAGATGAAGAATCAGAAGAGGCATTAATTATTAATAACTAGTTGTTGTTTTTGTCTTTGCGAATAAAGAATATAGTAGGGCGGTAAATTATTTATTGAAGGGTGGGTATAAAAAAATGTGATCTTTCGTAATATTTCACGAAAAAATCACTTTTTTAACGAGGCGTATCCAAGTCTTGTGATTTTTATCATTTTCTTATTACCGTATTTCCTCTAATAGAAGCCCCCTCCTATTATAAGCCCCCCCTCTGATATAAGCCCCCTCTGGAGATCATCCAAAATATAAAAGCCCCCCCCTCTAGTGGGTATCCTAAAAATATAAACATCCTTTTTTATATAAACCCCAGAATCAATTTTTTTTTCGACCTATTTATCGAAGGGTTGTCGGCCGGCCGGCCGATTTTCGGCTTTTCCGGCCGAAAACCGATATTTTTTCGGTTTTCGGCTTTCGGCTCGGCTCGGCCGGCCGAAAATTTCGGTTTTCGGCTTTCGGCTCGGCTCGGCCGGCCGAAAATTTCGGTTTTCGGCTTTCGGCTCGGCTCGGCCGGCCGAAAATTTCGGTTTTCGGCTTTCGGCTCGGCTCGGCCGGCCGAAAATTTCGGTTTTCGGATTTCGGCTCGGCTCGGCCGGCCGAAAATTTTAAAAAGAAAAAATAATTTTCTCTGTTTGCTCCCGTTTTTGCTTAGTTTTCCTTTCGCTCATTCTTTAGCCTTGTGTGTGTCAATTCAAGTGTGTGTCAAGTGTTGTGTGCGAGTGTTGTATGTGGGTGTTTTAATAAATTTTTGTTTGTCCAAAGAGTTTTATTTAGGCTTGGGCTGGATTTGGGATAATTATCCCATTTTCGGACATGTGAATCTCCATTCACCGCAAAAATAGCATTTTTCGTAAAAACGTAAAAAGCAAACATGGGTTTTACCCACTACTTTCTTTTAAAAATGCAATAAAAGATGAGAGTTAATCATCAAAAGTGGCAATTATTTTTTGGACTGAAAAAACAACAGGGGGACCAAGGCAGTTTTTTTGAATTTTTACGCAAAAATTTGCTTAAAATTCAAAAAAACTGCCTTGGTCCCCCCTGTTGTTTTTTCAGTCCAAAAAATTAATTGCCACTTTTGATGATTAACTCTCATCTTTTATTGCATTTTTAAAAGAAAGTAGTGGGTAAAACCCATGTTTGCTTTTTACGTTTTTACGAAAAATGCTATTTTTGCGGTGAATGGAGATTCACATATCCGAAAATGGGATAATTATCCCAAATCCAGCCTAAGCCTAGTTTCATTTAAGCATTCTAGACTTTTACTATGCATAGAAGAAAAATAAATTATTTTCACAATGCAAAGACGTTGAATACTAGTCATGGCCGAAAATTTCGGCTTTCGGCTCGGCTCGGCCGGCCGAAAATTTCGGTTTTCGGCTTTCGGCTCGGCTCGCCCGGCCGAAAATTTCGGTTTTCGGTTTTCGGCTCGGCTCGGCCGGCCGAAAATTTCGGTTTTCGGCTTTCGGCTCGGCTCGGCCGGCCGAAAATTTCGGTTTTCGGCTTTCGGCTCGGCTTGGCCGGCCGAAAATTTCGGCCGGCCGACAACCCTATAAATAGGTGTTGCTAAACGTGATACAAGATATAAAGAATGTATTTATGTATTTGCCAAGCGCATCTTTCGAAGTGGATCGCTAAAATAATTGGGAATGAGTGAATTTCGAAGCAAAAACTACATCGAGTACTATTTTAGCGGGTATTTTGTTGGTTTAAAAAATTGCTTTATGCAGTAATCATTAGCAGAAAATCAGCAACAAACGATACGAAGTGACGTCGGTTTACGTTTGAGGAACAAGAAAATAAGTCGGCAGCATAGGTCAGATAAAAAGAAGGCATAACGATATTTCGCAGAAAATTATCTTGATTTCGGAGCAAATTTTTGTCTCACTTTTTTCTTTTTGATTTTTTACCTTTTTTCGAAAAGTACAGGGTGAGTCGAGAAATTCGAACACTTTTAATAGGTTACAACTTTTTGTCTAGGACAAATTTTGAAATTCTGTGAACGCAGAACGACTCAATTTTTTATAGGAATTTATTTGATATATAATGTGAAAAACACAATTTTCGCTTGATCCCCATGTGGTTTGGCCTTGGCCATCCAGAGGCTATTCTCAGACATTCTGCAAAGTTATTACTCTAAATAACACTTTAGCTACACATTGGTCTTAATACTTTCAGAAAAAGTATATGTAAACTAATAGAAAAGTTGAAACAAAATTTGCTGAAAAATTAAGATAATTTGCTGCGAAATTCCAATACGCCCAAAATAAATTTAGCTAGAACGCCTCCGAGAGAAACAGTGGGTAAACTATGAATATAGAATAAGTGCTTTTGATGTTTAAACGCTTTTTCAACAATGTTATGTGGAAAATTAGAAGCGATCAGAGGATGGCGTAAAAAAATTATGACTCAAAATTTTTTCTGCGCCTTCGCGCGGCGAGTTCAAAAAATAAAAGCCCCCCCCCTCTAATACAAGCCCCCCCCCTCTAATATAAGCCCTTCCTGGAGGGCATCCATAAAATAGAAGCCCCGGGGCTTCTATTTGAGGAAATACGGTATTTGAGAAAACGAATTTCGGAATAAAGACTTTTAAGTAAAACATCGTTGCAACTCGACAGGTATTCCAATCCAGTGATTTAGATATGATCTGCCGCTAAAAATTCACAAGATATATAATGCCAGTGGATTGTTATTAGTTTTCTAGTCAAGAAATAGTCGATTTCACTGATAAAAAAACTTTTTAAAATGTTGGAAAAAGTCGACCGACAAATTCCAAAAAAATTGGAAAATATGTAGCCGTCTGATATACGTTTGAGTCCGTCCTAACCCTTGATTAATCGTAAAGCCTAAAAAATAATGGGGGGGGGGTCATGGCAAACCCCCCCCCCCCCCCCATTGAGGGATAGGGCGAAATTTTGAGTTACGTAACCTGATGTAATTAGATGTATTTTTTCAAATTCTTTTCTAAAAATTTTGATTTTTTGTCTAACTCTTTTTTAGTCTAAAAATTTTATGACAATAACACTGCAACCATTTTTGCTGATAGCACATACATAGCATTTTTATGGCTGTATTTCGCATGAATTTAGTGTCTTTCCGTCTTTCTAGCATTTTCTTGATAAAGCTGATTCATCGCCTGGATGTTGGAAGCGCTGACTACAAATGAAGGTAGCGATGAAGGCAGAAAATTATATGGAATATTGCTGACAAAAGTCGAATTCCAATTTTCAATGCTCAAATTCAGCCCGTTGCTAGTCATCGACTTCAAGGGTGGTTCTGCATTCTGGGCAGTGGTTGAACCTCTGCTGAGAGGCTGGTCCACATGCGCTTTGCACTTTTTGTGCACAGAAATTTTGGTTCTACGATTTTGGAACCAGACCTTCACCTGTAATAAAAATATATAAAACTAAAATGAAGAAAATGTAGCGGGATAAAGCCTGGGAAGAAGAAAGATGACCATTTTGAGTTGTGCCCATTCAATTAGTGCAAATTTAGTTTGTGCCATTTTCAAATTGTGCCAAAAAAAATTGTGCCACTACTTTTCCTTGGGGTAACATTTAGAAATGACCACAAATCTCAATCCTTACTGGTTAGGCCAGTTTGAGCAACCATTCATAAGATATTTTAGCTCTAGTGAGCGCAGAATAGTCGATTTAAATAAAAGAAAAATTCTAAAAATTCGAGATTGACCTAGGAAAAAAGTTATGGCCTGATGAAAGTAACCGAAAACCACAGGCGGGACCAAGGCATTTTTGGTGAATTTCGATTTGTTTTGGGGACCAAGGCATGGCATTACAGGTTCGAATTTTTGGCACTACTCGGTTTTACCCCTCCCAATAATTTTTAAGGCTTAGCATTTAAGCTTAGTCCTTTAGATTAGGCTTTGGCCCTGAGGTTTAAGCTCAGGGCGAAACCATTAATAATTCCAGATTTTTTTTTAAGTTTGCCTTTAGGCAACCCTAAAAGATTATTGGGAGGGAAAAAACCGAATAGCTTTTTGGGAGGGGTAAAACGAGTAGCGTCGAATTTTTCTCTCAGCAAACACCATATTTTTCTCTGGAAATAGCTTTAAAATAATTTTGAAGGGATCAGTAACACTTAGATCCCTATATAGACCATCAGAAGCCAATGAGAAATTCGCGGTCATTTTTAAGAAATTTGGGGTCGGAATCAAATACCATCCTTTTCATTATTTCGGTATCAAAATCTATTTTCACTATTTGAATTGGCACAATTTGAAAAGGGCACAAAATAACATTGCACAAATTGAATGGGCAGAATCCAAAATAGCACATATTTTGCTTCTCAAAATTCTTTTAAAAGTCGAGATTGTGGGAGAGAGAAAGATGTGCCATTTTGGATTGCGCCAATCCAATTCCTGCAAATTCAGCTTTTGACTTTTCAGTTTGTGCCCTTTAGTTTGTGCCCTTTTAAAATTTGAATTGGGCCAATTCAAATAGTTAGATACATTTTATTAGAAAAAAGCAGCCAAAGTTTTGCCACAAAAATGTACTTGGCACGATTTGAAAAAGGCACAAACTGAAGGGGCACAAATTGAATTTGCACGAACTAGAAGGGCACAAAATGAAGTGGCACAATTCAAAGTGCACATCTTTCTTCTTTCCGAAATTGTCGCTAATGTAGCAGCTAACTTGTGTCTCAGAAAGCATCAGGGCGCTAGCCAACCGTTTCCTGTCTTTGCCCACCAAATAGGGATTCGCCTGGAATTCACTTTCCAACACATCCAATTGAGCTGTAGAGAAGGTGGTTCTAGGCCTTTTGGGCCTGCTCAAGTCAAGTGCTTTTGGAAAATATAATTCTTTGACAGCTCCATCAGGGCCTAAAAATACGAGAAATTAAGGTCAAAAATATGCTAGGGGCAAAATATAGGCTGGCGATTTTTGTGACAGAGGAGTGATTCGACTTTAATTTTGGAAAAATAACTTCGAGTTTTTTTTTGGTTTATGTTTTACGACCAGCTCTCGGTGCTGAGTACTGGTGCTGGCAGCGGTCATTTGCAAAAAAAATGGCGGTGCCGACAGTGTCGACTAATTTCTCCGAACACAGGCGCCATGCAACTGTGATTCCTACCCTACTTTTTCGGGTAATTTTTTTTGGAGCAAATTTTTATTTTGACTGGTTTTATTGAATTTTCTCATTTTTTTAAAGTGATAACACCATCATGTAGCTCTGTGATTTTAGTTTCTAATGAGGTATCAGTTGTTGCATTATCTTTGGAAAATATGTTACAAAAAGGTAAAAAGTATGAATCAAAGTATTTTTCTGACTTGCTTCATACTTTTACCTTTTTTTGCTACATTATGCGAAGATCATGCAGCAACTGATACCTCATCAGAAACTAGAATCGGAGAGCTACATGATGGTTTTGTCAATTTTGAAAAAAGATGAGTAAATGTAATAAAATCAGTCAAAAAAATTGCCCAAAAAAGTAGATTTGCTCCCAAAAAATTGACTTACTTTGTTCTATCGCACTTTGATTATATTGCAGTTTCTAGAAAAATTTCTAAATCACACTATGTATTTAACTTATGCAATTTCATTGCGCTATTTCTGTTTGTAGCAATGCATTTTCACTTGCAAGTGTAGAAATATAAAAGTCTTATTTTCGAAGCAATAATAATCGTGGCCAAATTTCGGCCAACCGGCACATCGCGGTTATCCTTAAAAAGTTAGGTAAAACACTTATTTATGAATTTATCGATTTCCTTATTATTTTAATTAAAGTGCTGTTCTGTTTACTACTCCGTTATTTTTTTATACTAAAATGAGTTTAAAACATGCTTTGGCCATAGTAAAACATGAGTTTTTTTTAGAAAACGAATTTATGAAAAAGCAAGCATTTCGACTGTTACCGTATAACCTCTATTAAACGGGCACCCCTACAGTTAACGTTTTCAAATTTGCTTTGCTTTTTTAACCCCAATATTGTTTATTTTTCGAAACGGACGACCAGTCATTTTGTAGAGTTTGTGAAGCTCTACAAAATGAGTAGTCGTCCGTTTCGAAAAATAAACAATATTGGGGTTAAAAAAGCAAAGCAAATTTGAAAAACGTTAACTGTAGGGGTGCCCGTTTAATAGAGGTTATACGGTATATGAGTCGAATGTGGAAAGCACTGCTCAGTGACGTCTAAAAGCTGTAAAGTGCCGCCCGAATTTTTTTCGGACAAAACGGAAAAGTGCCCGCGTTTGGGGAAAAAGTGCCCGCCTTTATTCGTTCTAGTCAAAAAGTCGAAAAAGTGCCCGCTTTTTGTGAAAATGTGCCCGCTTTTTAGTGAAACCTCTTTATAAAAGGACTGAGTCTCTGCATATTTCAGCAACCGTATGATATACCATCCATTTACTGCAAAATACTGCAGTTTCAGCTTCAAGAATTACGCTCATATAAAGCATAATGAATATAACAGGTTAATCCAGAAGCGGGCATTTTTTCACAAAAAGTGGGCACTTTTTCAAAAAAAGCGGGCAGTTTTTTACAAAAAGATGGCCCTTTTTCAAAAACGCGGGCACTTTTTCACGTAACGCGAGCACTTTTTCCCCAAACGTGGGCACTTTTCCGTATTGTCCATTTTTTTCATCGTTTGATAATTTATTTGTAAGCGTTTCCAAAAATTAAAAAATTTTAAACACTTGTACTCAAAATAGCTTCAGTTTTTAAATTGGCGCCACAAATACTTTTACTGTTTTAAATCAATCGTCCGAAATTTGGCCAATTCCGAATATACCCATTTTGGCCGCAATTTAGTTTTTTCAGATATTTTCGAGCTTTTTGCTTTTTTACCAACTTTTTGCGAACTATTCTGAAGCAACTTACCATTAAATTTGTAGCTCATCTCACTGGCTACACGATGAGTGGTAACTTGCCTAATGATAGTCTACAAAAAGTAGGTGAAACAAACATTGTCAAGAACAGGATTTCGAAAATGATGAAAACAGCCTTTTAAAGCATTTACCGTATGCTCATTTTTCCTCGAGCAAAATTTATTTTCAAGTATATTACAGTAGCGCCGGGAATTCGATGACAGTAACGCAGTGCTGAAAATATATGCAATCGATTGCTCGTTGGTTTTTGTCCCCGACAATTTTTTCGATTATCGCTTAACACCAACCGCCCCCCTCTATGGTTCGGTTCCTGGTCTCTATGTGGCCCCTGGATGGCCCAAACCCAAACCACAGGGGGGACAAAGCAAAACTCGTGTTTTCACGGCAACCAGACAAGGCAACAACAAAACTATTTTGTCGCGCGACAATGCAACAAAAATGTTGCATTGTCGTATGCTTTTCGAATTTGTTCAAATTTCAAATTTGTTGCATTGTCGCACGACAATATGCCAAAAAAATTATTTTGTCGCGCGACAAATGTTATTTTAAAAATATTTTGTTGCGCGACAAAATAGTTTCGTTGTTGCTTTGTCTGGTTGCCGTTTTCACATTATATACCAAAAAAATTGTCAGCCACTTCTGAGTCGTACTGCGTTTAGAAAATTTTGAGAAAAAACCCAATAAAAAGAGTTATGGCCTTTCAGAGGTGGGCACATTTCTCGATACGTCCTATATCAAAAAGAAACATCTGCGAGGTGCCGGAAAAAGAGATTTAAATTATTCTATATCACAAAATTAACCTTTGACTCGCATAACCTGGCAATATTCTGGCACTTCTTTGCGCATTTTAAAAAAAGTAGCAAATAATAATTTGGAAATAAATTGTTTTATTCTTAGCAAACCAACACTAATTTCAATAGCAGCCACTAGCATGACTAGTGAATCAGCCCGAAACAAAGGGCAGGGGCGCAACCCTCTTCTGGACCATCCTCCAAGGGTAGTGCCCACTCGAATCACTTGTCCATCCAGCACTACCATATGGTATTCAAGCAAGTGGGTGAATAAGTTTAATGGGAGGTGCCGACTGCTTGAGTAGTCAGTGGGATTTAATTTGGGTTGTTCTGCTTGAGTCCTACTTGAACAACTTAGGAGCAATAATAATTTATTTCAACCACAATGAAAACAATTAATCTACAAGGTGAAATGTGTAAGGGAGGCAGATAGCATAGAAATAATAAAAGAGAAGAATAATAAAAGGGAAGTTCTGTAATTTTGTAGTTTAATCAAGTCAACCTCGACCCCTCAAAAAATTGGAAATTTAGTATTTGGGCTCAAATGTTAGCTTACAATTTTCTGAGTAAGATAGCATTTAATTCGGTCATTTTTTGTCACTAATTCACAGAGCTGTGGCCTCCCGAAGTTTGATACTCAGAAAACCCAGTACATTTCTTAAACCATTTTATACTAAGTGAAAATATGATGATAAACACTCGTTCAAAACTTCATTCGGATCTACCCTGTTTCGTCCTAAATTGTTTCCGCCAAAAATCGTTATAGCCAAAAACGTTACATTTTCAATTAATTAGTTTGCTGCATATGGTTTTTCTAACTAATTTTGTGGACATTCTCATTTACAAGTTTGTATTCAAATTGTTGCTAAGGAGCAGGGCTACATTTTGAGCGTGAGGTTGTGAATGACCATGTGTGCAATATTTGCAGTAAACCCTAAAATTTCCGGAATCGTGGACTTTTTTTGAGAACTTTTGGGTTTTTCAGCAAATATTGCAGACATGGTCATTTACAACTTTATACGGACTTGCGATACTTGGGACCGTCAGAACAGAATTGAAAAAAGAGCTTCGAAAATCGAGCTAAAAAAGTGTCAGACCCAGCTGGGGAACGAACTTTTGGGGGTGCCCGTTTATCGAGGTTCGACTGTAGCATAATTCAAGGGATCACCAAAAACCTTATGTTATATAGAGGTTACCGTATTTCCTCTAATAAGCGCTCCGGGGCGCTTATTTTTCAAGCCCCCAAAATTCGGAAAATTTGGAATTCGATTTCGAGATTTTTGGGTGCTCAACCAAAATTTAAAAAATTGGAATCGGTACAGCTCGTGGGAGTTAAGAAAATCAAACAGCTTTGCAAAATATTGCTTCTACACCGAGATCCAGACCCTCAAAGTCGAGGGGGCGCTTATTAGAGCGGGGACACTTATTAGAGGAAATACGGTATGTTATATACAGTAGCCATCCCGAAAATAAAATCAACCACCGAAAACAAAAGATTCGAAAGAAAATGGTAATTTTTGATTCCTCACCACCTTAATGTAAACAAATTTCTTATATAAACTAAATAAATCTGATTTTCAGAGAAATTAACTGATTTCTTGAGAAATTCAATAGATTCATGTCATATTGAGGAGCGTTTATTCGGCTAGAGCGAGAAAAAAATTATGTTATAGGGAGTTTTATGTTATATAGAGGTAAAAGTTATGTTATATAGAGGTACACTTTGGCTTTATTTCGATCAGACCAACCAAACTGATTTCTGAGTTATGTTATATAGAGTTATGTTATAGACAGGTTCGACTGTAACTAAAATGTTGCCCCTACAATCTGAATTATTGCCCCTTTTTTATTTTTTTCGGCAATAAATTGTAAAATTTTTTTTAGTCTAATTACGTCAAAAACCGTTCCATAACCCATTTTCCCTCGCTTTTTTAACGAAAAAAGGACCCTAGTAGCGAATAGCCCCCCCCAACAAATTTTTTTTCAAAATCAGGTTTTAACCATTTCTAAGTAATTCTTATGCGCTAAAAACGATAAAAAGATGTTTTCGGGCATTTTCTGACCTAAAAAGTTGATTTTTGGAAAAAAATTCTTTGACCAAAATTCGACTTTTTGCCTTGGGAGACCAAGGTATTCTACCTCGTTTTGTCACTGGAGCTAGGCAAAAAGAGTCTCCATATGCATTTTATGATCAAGAGTCCTGCTCGGAATTATGTCTAAGGTAAGTGAGTGCGCGCATCTCTAACCAACCAAGCCCGCTGCGCCCCCTTCGGGGGCGCAGGGGGCTTGATGGCTTGGGGTTGAGATGCGCACACCCACATACCTCAGACACAAATCACTCAAAAGTGACTCTGGATGCATGAAAAAAACATGCATACCAAAGTTTCTTTATGCGGTAGGCCCCAGCTAACAAAACTATGTTCAAATCCCATCTTTTTATGACTCTAGGTACCATCTTCAGGTGGTTTACCTTGGTCCCCCAAGGCAAAAAGTCGAATTTTGGTCAAAAAAAATTTTTCCCAAAAATCAACTTTTTAAGTCAGAAAATGCCCGAAAACACCTTTTTTCATCGTTTTCAGCGCATAAGAATTACTAAGAAATGGTTAAAACCTGATTTTGAAAAAAAAATTTGTTGGGGAGAGGGGGGTATTCGCTACTAGCGCCGAAAAAGATATTGTTTTCCAATCGAACCAATAGACCATTCGAAGACCTTCATTTCAGGCATTTAAAACATACGAATAATCATTAATTTGGAAATCAAAACAAAACATAACATCAGCATGTGGCTGGGCAAGTTAAAAAACGGTACGAGGTTCAGGATTGTTTAAGCGCCGGCTACCCGGCGGAGCGCCGGCTAAGCGCCGGCGCCTTAAGCGCCGGCGCTTAGCTGGCGCCGGCGCTTATTTTGAAAACGGCGGAGCGCCGGCTCAGCGCCGGCGCTTATTCTAAAACCGGGGGAGCGCCGGCTAAGCGCCGGCGCTTATTCTGAATCCGGCGGAGCGCCGGCGCTTATTTATTTATTTTATTATTATTATTATTATTATTTATTATTTATTTTAAAAACTTAAGATCTCGAGATCGAATTCAAATTTTTTCGATTTGGAGGGGTTTAATCTTATGAAAATAAAATTAACGATCTGAACTGTTTATTAAAGGTTATACATTATTTTTAAAATTCCTGCAACATGAAAACTTTCAACAGCATTATAACACTTGTAATGATCAATACAGCTTTTTAAATATTTACACTCTGCGTTTATATTTAATAAAATCTTCACTGTTATTTTTCAAGCAGTGACGTTAAAGTACAGTTAAGTAGAAAAATCATTATCCGGTATCCAAGATAACCACCACATAAGCTCCGCCTAAGCGCCGGCGCTTAGTCGGATACCCGGCGGAGCGCCGGCTAAGCGCCGGCGCTTTAAGCGCCGGCGCTTAGCTGGCGCCGGCGCTTATTTTGAAAACGGCGGAGCGCCGGGTCAGCGCCGGCGCTTAAGCGCCGGCGCTATAAGCGCCGGCGCTCCGCCGGCGCTTGAACAATCCTGACGAGGTTTTGGCGCTTCTTGGATATACCCCCCCCCCAAATCAACTTTTTTCAAAGTGTTTCCAAACACCCTATATCGACCTAAAATGGCCTCAGGAGTTCAAAAAAGGCATTATTTTTGAGTTCTGGTCAATAAAAAACTGAGTTTTGGGACCACCGAAAATCACCCATTTTGACCATTTCTAAAGGGATTTAGGTCTGTATTTGGGTGGAAATGGACAAAAAATGGGCCAATTTAGTTTGAAAAAGAAGATGTTGAACATAGACACATCTCAACCCCAAGCAAACAAGCCCCCTGCGCCCCCTTCGGGGGCGCAGGGGGCTTGGTTGGTTAGAGATGCGCGCACTCACTTACCTTAGACATAATTCCGAGCAAGACTCTTGAACAAAAATGCCAGAAGTTAAAAATAATGTCTTTTTTGACCTTCTGAGGCCATTTTAGGTCGATATAAGGTGTTTGGAAACACTTTTAAAAAAAGTTGATTTGGGGGGGGGGGGGTATATCCAAGTAGGGTCGAGGTTTTGATATACAATCTCGGGATTATATAAATATAGGGATTTGTCCCACAGGACATTGATCTACGGGAAAGCCTAAAAACTGAGTTTTTAGGCAAAATGTGTTTTTCATAAAATCTATTTTGCATGTAAAAAAAGTGTCAGAAAAAAACTTTGCTATCGTTTTTATAATGTAGAAGTGACTTTGAAGACGTCTAAACGCTATTATTAAATGGGTGAAAAAACTGGTGTTTAAATTTTTTGGCATTGTGCTTGAAGTTTATCATTTTGTTTTTATGTTTTTTAGAAAAACAAATAGAAAAATTGTTAAAAATTGTTGTTGGAAGAAGTATTTGAGTTCGGCGTAAAATGGACCTGCCACCAGTATTTAAACCTGTGATAATTAAAAATATACCTTGGTCTCCCTTGGTCTCCTTCCCATAATTAAACAACTTCAAAGTAAAAAAAAATTGGCTGGCAAAACCTAAATTCTGACACGGAATTCGTGATCAGCATGGATGATTTACTCAATTTACTTACACTACGTGTCCAATGACGCGGAAAAGTGTGACTGTGACTGCGACTGACGCTCCAAACCGATTTGAATTTACGTCGCAGTCACACATTTTGACGCGTCATTGGACACACACTGTGACTGTGACTGCGACTTTTGCCGCGTCATTGGACACGTAGTGTTACTCCCACTGAGTGCAGCATTATATCATAAAAATATTATAGGATAAAACTTGGTGAATGAGAGGAAGCACCAACACAAAAATCAACAATTATTTTCGGCTCTAGGTAAATTCACCCGCAGTAAATTCTAGAGCTGACGATTTGGCTTACCCCAATAACCCAATACCAATATATTCCTCTCACCTAAACCCCAATACCAATATTTTTGAAAGCGGTACCCCAATATCCCAATACCAATATTTTCTCGAAAACGGGGGCCAATATCCCAATATGCCAATAACAATATAATGAAAATTTTGGGGGAAAAATTGCACCGCAGGCAAAATTTTTTGATTACAATATTTGGCCAAACCCAATAGCAATACAGTCAAACCTCGATATAGTGGCCCCCCTCAAGTTCGTTCCCACCTAGGGTCCGACACTTTTTTTAACCCCATTTTTAAAATAATTTATCGATTCTATTTTGACAGTCTGGTCGCAAATATCGTAAGGATTCCGATTTTGCCGATCGTTTTTAAAAACTAAATAGTTTTTGCATTTAAAAAGCAAAACCTCGATATAGTGGCCCTCCTTAAAAAAATTAGAGGGCCACTATATCGAGGTTTTGATTTTTAAATGCAAAAACTATTTAGTTTTTAAAAAACGATCGGCAAAATCGGAATCCTTACGATATTTGCGACCAGACTGTCAAAACAGAATCGATAAATTATTGGCATAAACTGATTTGGTTTGCGAAAAGGCTGAAATATGCCACGAAAAAGATTATTTCTGCCACGAAAAACGACATACAGTCAAACCTCGATAATCCGCCACCCCGCTAAACCGCCCCTCGATAAACCGCCACCCTCGAGAAGCCTGATTTGGTTGGCCATCAGAGAAACTCAACAATGTTTACCCCCGCTAAACCGCCACCTCGATAATCCGCCACCCTCGGATCGGTCCCATGGGGTGGCGGATTATCGAGGTTTGACTGTACCACGAAAAAGCGGAAATGTGCCACGAAAAAGCTGAAATGTACCACGAAAAAGCTGAATTGTGCCACGAAAAAAATATTTATGCCTTTTTCTGTCCAAGACCAACCAAATTTTGCAATATTTTGCAAGAATTCAAATTTTTTAGTCATGAAATAACTTGGATCCCTCAGAATCCCACCCGGAATGGCCAGAAGCCCCTGAAAGTTGGCTTTTGGGGGTTTACTAAAGGGGGTAAACTTTTTGCGAAAATTCGATTGAGCGGATCAGAATCCCGGTCTGATCGGCTGAATCACTCAGAATTCCACCCAGAACCACTCAAAACCACCATAAACCTGGAATTCTGAGTGATTCAGCCGATCGGACCGGGATTCTGATCCGCTCAATCGAATTTTCGCAAAAAGTTCACTCCCAATTAGTAAACCCCCAAAAAACCAACTTTCAGGGGCTTTTGGCCATTCCGGAGTGGGATTCTGAGGGGTCCAAGTTATTTCATGATTAAAAAATTTGAATTCTTGCAAAATATTGCAAAATTTGGTTGGTCTTGGACAGAAAAAGGCATAAATATTTTTTTTCGTGGCACAATTCAGCTTTTTCGTGGTACATTTCAGCTTTTTCGTGGCACATTTCCGCTTTTTCGTGGTATGTCGTTTTTCGTGGCAGAAATAATCTTTTTCGTGGCATATTTCAGCCTTTTCGCAAACCAAATCAGTATGAGCCTAAATTATTTTAAAAATGGGGTTAAAAAAAGTGTCGGACCCTAGGTGGGAACGAACTTGAGGGGACTATATCCACTATATCGAGGTTTGACTTTACCAATATTTCTGAAAGCGGTACCCCAATATCCCAATACCAATATTTTTTTTACTTACAAGCAATTATTAGATTATTGGAATTAGTGCACGAAAAAGCTTTTTGAAGCAAAAATAATAATAGAAAAATTTGCCCCACGTGGACACCCAGATTACCACTTGTACCCAGACATGGATCGAGTGGACCAAAACAGTTACCGTAAAACCTTTATTAATCCGGCCCCCTCTAATAATCCGGCCCCTCGACTTTGAGCACTCATATCCCAGCTCAGAGAAAACATTTTGCAAACCTGTTTATTGCATTTTCTTAACTCCCACGAGCTCTACCGATTCTAATTTTCAGATTTTGGGTTTATACCCAATAATCTCGAAATCGATCGTTAAAAACTGTGTTCAGGACACAATTCTGGATAAGGTACAATGATTCTTAATTATTTACAGCTAAACCCAAAATTTCGGATTCTATGGTTGATACCCATATAGGGGAGGTACGAGGTGGTTTTCCTACCTGCCCTGAGGCTTACTGATCGTCTTATGACTGTTCTTCAAAAAATATAATTTCTGCTACCACCAGGATTCTAACTTATAACCTCAACAATTAAGAGGGTGAATTTACCGCGGCCCATTATTTTCAATTGTTATCTCAAATTTTTTAACTCTCCGTTCAAAATCTTTCCGGACATGAACAGTTTGGGCGACGGTAAATTGATCAACGGTGAATTGGTCAACCGGTAAATTGATCAACGGATTAATATGACCGAACCTGCTATTCGACTTATGCTACACGATCCAAAATTGTGTGTTGAAAACAGTTTGTTAGGTCCAAAATCCTGTTTTGGCTAACCAGAATCTCAATATTCTGATAAGATACTCAATCCAGGGTGGTGGACAACTAATTTTTGGAGATCATTCAGAATGGTCGAACAAACAATTCTATATTGCCTAAAATGATGCCCTGAGTACTTCTAGAAAGTAGTTCGAGAAATATAGAAAGTAAGTTTTTTGTCGCCTAGTTATCAGAGTGTACTCAAGTTTTCCAGCAGGACGTCCACTTGGATGATGGAGACTACCTCAGTTTCGAACATGTTAATAATTCCAAAGCATTTTTTTACAAATCTTTCTAGGCACCTATATTTAATACAGATAGCACAAATTATTTGCCCATGCTGAATAGTTTCCAAAAATTGGAATTCGACCATTTTGGAATTATAAAAGAAGTAAAAACAAATTGTTTCTCTGTCCCTTAGGTGTTTTTTCTTTTTTTCTCACTCCCAGCCTTCGGTTAATCAGGGAGTTTTTGCTGGCCTATCCTGCGCCTAACTTACACTAATACTAAGTCTAAGAACAATCCAAAATACGACTTGCAGACCAAGGCGGACATAATTTCTGATTATAGGATAATAAGGTCATATTAACACTTGTTTACTCTGTTGATCAAAAAGTAAATTAGCCAAATCGCTGATCAATTGGGAGAGGAGATGTTTCAAATTGAATTTGTAGCAACAAACCCTGTCAATTCAAAATTCCGTTGACCAATTCACCATTGATCAATTTATCGTTGATCAATTCACCTAGAGCCAACAGAAAAACCGATTTTCAGCAAAAAAAAAAAAGTCTTTTGCGGCAATAATATTTGCAGCAAAAGAAATCTTTTTGCAGCATAAAAAAGCTTTATCCATCATCCATCAGCTTTATCCATATTTATTTATTTATTTAAAAATGATCGGTAAAAGAGAAATCCTACTATTTTTCTGACTAGACCGATAAATTAGATTTGGCAAAATACTTGAACACAAAACTTAACTCAAGGGGTGCTCTAGTCAAAGTAAAATGGTAAAGTAGAATTTGTCACGATGCTTTTGAACAGTACCGAACTTTTGGAGTCGTGTTACAGTCGACGCTAAATTTAACGTACACTGAATCCGGCCTAGGAGGTAGGCAGGATGTTTAAGCGCCGGCTACCCGGCGGAGCGCCGGCTAAGCGCCGGCGCCTTAAGCGCCGGCGCTTAGCTGGCGCCGGCGCTTATTTGAAAACGGCGGAGCGCCGGCTCAGCGCCGGCGCTTATTCTAAAACCGGGGGAGCGCCGGCTAAGCGCCGGCGCTTATTCTGAATCCGGCGGAGCGCCGGCGCTTATTTATTTATTTTATTATTATTATTATTATTATATTATTTATTTTAAAAACTTAAGATCTCGAGATCGAATTCAAATTTTTCGATTTGGAGGGTTTAATCTTATGAAAATAAATTAACGATCTGAACTGTTTATTAAAGGTTATACATTATTTTTAAAATTCCTGCAACATGAAAACTTTCAACAGCATTATAACACTTGTAATGATCAATACAGCTTTTTAAATATTTACACTCTGCGTTTATATTTAATAAAATCTTCACTGTTATTTTTCAAGCAGTGACGTTAAAGTACAGTTAAGTAGAAAAATCATTATCCGGTATCCAAGATAACCACCACATAAGCTCCGCCTAAGCGCCGGCGCTTAGTCGGATACCCGGCGGAGCGCCGGCTAAGCGCCGGCGCTTTAAGCGCCGGCGCTTAGCTGGCGCCGGCGCTTATTTTGAAAACGGCGGAGCGCCGGGTCAGCGCCGGCGCTTAAGCGCCGGCGCTATAAGCGCCGGCGCTCCGCCGGCGCTTGAACAATCCTGGAGGTAGGTTTAATCGAGCGTCGTCTGTATGTGAGATTTGACTGTGCTACTTCTATTTTTGGTGGCAAAATTACTTACACTGTCTTCGATTGCAGATATTGGTGCTGTCGACAGTTGTTTCAAAGAGTTCATCGTTGAAAATGGAAGCGCTTATCAAAACTCAGCTCAATGGCAAAGAACCGTCGGAAGTTATTGAGCTCCAGCTGGACAATTGTGATGCACTAGCTATTGAAGGGTTGACCGATGAATTTTCCAATCTGTAAGTTTTGACGTAATAATATGTAACTTTGTTCTTAACTTGCAAATAGAGTTGGCCGCAAGGCCAGTCGCTGTTGTTCATTTGCGATTAACTTGCGAAACGAAGCTCTATAGCAAACATATTTTTAAAAAATCCACCCTTATCGAAAAATATTTTTTTGGATTTCTTGGGGTCAATCTCCAGCAAAAGAGCATTCCCATTTACTAATATCTCCTAATGAATTTCTATTACTCTCTCTCTGTGTTTTTTAAGGTTTTTAGATGAGCATGTAGCTCGGCAATTTTAATAAAGCAATTAATTCGCCTCATAACCAGTCTTTCCAAGTATGACAGTGACACTGCCAGTGACATCAGAATAACAGTGACCCTCGATTAAATATTCCAGTGTCATTGTCACTATCATTCTGATGTCATTGTCAGTGTTACTGTCAAAATTAGAATTTTTGAAATTTTTCGAAATTATTTTGAATTATTGGTTTAGTGTAATCTTGGCGCTGAACGGCAATGCACTGAGCACTCTTAAAGGTCTTCCGAAATTGGAGTCTTTGATGAGCATCGATCTGTCTGATAACAAATTGAGTGCTAGCTTGGATGTGTTGGTGAAGCGTTGTCCGCAGCTCACTCATGTCAATCTTTCTGGAAATGACATTAAGGTAGGTTTTTGTTCTAATAAATAAGTACGTAATAGATCTCAAGTAAGTTCTCTTGGACCGAATTAAATGTCTACCGTATTTCCTCTAATAGAAGACCCCTCTCTATTATAAGACCCCCCTCTAATAGAACACCCCCTAGAGGATGAACGAAAAATATAAGACCTCCTCTAATATAAGAACCATCCCTCCTCCCCCCCCCCCCCCAGAGTCAAAAAAATTAAGCAAATCGAAATTTTTTTTGTTTTAGAACGAATTTTTTTGTTTCCACCTCCTGGTTGTTCTTATGATTTTGGATGTTTTTCTGGTTGTTCTTTTCACCTCCTGGTTTGGTCAATGGTTTGCGAATAAATATTCGATTGACTAATTTTCTTGTTGTTTTTGTTAAAAAAAGGCACAGTTTCGGAACACCCACCCCAGTCAATTTCGGTATACCCACTCCATTTAATTTAGTGATACACCCCTAATGCTACCCCACAATTAAAAGCTTAGAGTGTTAGCTACACGATGATGTAAAAATTTCTTCGTTCTGTTCACTAAAGTCAATTTATTTTAATAAAAATAGCCTCGAAAAGAAAATGAAATATTCGAAATGGTTCTAGTCTTTTTTATTTAAATAAATTGATTTTAGTGGACTGAACTGAGAAATTTTTGCATCATTGTGTAGCTAACACTCTAAGCTTTCAAATGTGGGGTGGCATTAGGCGTGTATTACTGGATTAAATGAAGTGGCGTTCCAAAATTGACTGGGGTGGGTATACCGAAATTGACTGGGGTGGGTGTTCCGAAATTTAGCCAAAAAAAAGGACAATTTTTTTTGGCGCAAAAACACTTTTTTTTGGCGCAAATCCACTTTTTTGGCGCAAATTTTAGATTGAAAATTTTTAACTTGGGTTGTGATATGGGTTGTGATATGGCAATTGCAGACTTTGCGAAACCATTTGCTCAGCGTATTAAAAAGTGTCAAAATTTTTCAAGCAATCATCAGGGCGAATTTAAAACCTTTATTTAAAATTGCTGTTTATTCCACCCAAAGCCTAAGGTTGGTACCATCTGACCAGGTGGATATCCACCGGGATAGCCTGCTTGTCGAATAAAAGATTTGCCGAGAATTTCGACAATGGTCACGAAAGATTTTCCTATGAAAATTCAACAACCTTATTGAAAAGCCTCTAATGAGCTTAGACCTTTTGCAGACACCCTGTCCTTTGCCGATAATGATCTTCTTTTAAGGCAGTTTATAAGATGGGGAACTTAATATCGAGCAGAATTATGTTGGGTTATTTAAAAAGACCTTTTTCAACAAAATGCTGCTCTCAGACTGCGTCACAGCCAACTTGGAAAAGTAACTTGAACAGGCTTGTATAGCCATAGGTTCAATGTGAATGTCACGTTGGGTTGGTGGAAAGAAAAATATTACCTACAACCATATTCTAAATGACAAAAACTCGAAAACACAATTTTGCTTGGCCCCCCTGTGGTTTTGGTCCCGGTCTGTGTATAAACTCTGCGTGGACAGGGCCCGAACGGGGGCCAAGCAAAAATATTGTTTTTGTTTTTTACACCAAAAAGTTGTTAGGGCGAGCAAAGTTAATCATTGAAGCAGATGTAAAAAAGGGTGTAGGAAAGAAGTTATCGGGGCTTTAAAGTATTACGAATATTTGATACACCCTGTAATTATAATCTGTAACACTCTGAATTTAATTAATGTTGTTTTTTTATCTCTTAGGAAATTGAAAAGCTTTTGCCTCTCAAGAATCTTGCGAACCTGGTGTGCCTAGATGTCATGGACTGCCCTTTGGAAAAAACTGCTGGCTATCCGAAGAAAGTGTTTGAAATAATTCCAAATCTGGAATATCTCAACGGACTTGACGTTAATGGCGAAGAAGATGAAGAAGATTCTAGTGATGACGTTGTTGATGAGGAGAGTGATGACGAAGAGGTTCCAAATTAAGGTGTTGTAGACAATCCTAATTCATCAGGAATTTTCGTTCTCCGCCCAAATGTATTGTTCCTTGTTATGTTTGCATATCATTTCCGATGGTTGCCTATGAATAATAAAAATTTGTTGAATCTCACAGCTAAACAGTCTTGTTTTTTTGTATTTGGCCTTTTTTGTTAATCGTTTTAGCTCCATATGCGTCTTATTTTTCTTCTTGCTTTGAGTTAGCCTGAAAATGTCTCTGAGAAACCACGAAAAGGCTTTAAAGGGTTACTACGCATTTGGGCACATCGCATTTGGGCACCCGCATTTGGGCCCCCGCATTTGGGCACCGCATTTGGGCCCCGATTTTAAAGTTCCATATTTTCAAATTATAAATTGAAATGTATCAATATGTTACTGTTTTATAATAAAATTTGTATTCATTTCAGCTCCTATAGGTCCCTCATTCAAATTTTCGACCGAAAGTGTGTAAACGTTTAGTTTAAAGGCCCTGTTCTACCCTGTTTCGGTCACTAGAGTCATGCAAAAAAAGACCCCTATATGCATTTGTGATCAAAAGCCTTGCTCATAAGTAGCTTGCCCCTTCGGGTCACATGATGCTTGTTGGATTTGGGTTAAAATGAGCACACATACATACTTAAGACATAAATCAGTCAAAATGCGGTGCCCAAATGCGGGGGCCCAAATGCGGGTGCCCAAATGCGGTGTGCCCAAATGCGGGTGCCCAAATGCGGGTGCCCAAATGCGATGTGCCCAAATGCGTTGTAACGCTTTAAAGGGTCATTGTCACCTGTTTTGAACTGTCCCACGCCAATTCAATTTTTTTGCCTAATCAGTCGACTTTTGTACTAATTTTCGAGCTTGGTTTCTAACAACACAAGGCCTAGAATTTAATTTTGGGTATAGTTTTGTTAGAAACCAAGTTGAAAAATTCGTACGTAATTCCAACGTTAAAGAAAAAAAATTGAATTGGCGGGGGATAACCGTCGTCGGAGACGCTTAAGGGCTGACATCAGACTGAGCCTTTCAAAATTCATTTTGTTGACAACTCAGCCTTTTGACAACTCAGCCTTTTGACAATTCGGCTTTTTCAAATTCAAATTTTTGATTATCGTGTCGAAACAACATTGTAATTATTGACAACTCATCCGTATTTAGATTCGTATTGTTGTATATTCTTACTTATTAGCACCCATATATCTTTTCGGATGTATCTTCACTCTATACCAGTGTTTTCAAAAATGAGAATACAGAATGAGAATGAGAATTTCTCATAATTCGGTTTTTTTCATGAAAAATGCCAAATCTGATATAGATGATCTATACTTAGAATTAAAAAGTAGATATAGGTCATCCATATCAGATTTGGCATTTTTCCATGAAAAAATTGAGTTATGAGCAATTCTCATTCTGACAATTCTCATTCTCATTCTGTATTCTCATTCTCATTTTTGAAAACACTGCTCTTACTATATGTATATGGCCATTGGTTGGAGCTTCGAACCAGCAACCTTGGTGATGAGTATATGGACCTCTTCACCAATCAAACACTCGAAATTATAATAAAAAATAAGGTACGTGACTAGGTGGATTTGAACCAGCAACCTCTGCATCACCCCTTAGAATCGCTCAGAACCCCATCCAGAGAGACCAAACCAAGTGGTCGTCCACTTGGATCGAAATTTTTTTTCACGGTTTTCGGGTTCCAAAACAATTTTTGTGCACTAAGTCGACCACGCTGAAGATGGTTGCTGGTTCAAATTCACCTAGTCACGTACCTTATTTTACCATAATTTTAAAGACAAGCGCTTGACTTTTCAGGTCATTTGGGTGGATATACCCCTACTCTGGAGTTACCTGGATATCAACCTGTCCAGGTGGTAACCACCATAAGTTTGGGTTGGGTAGATAAAACTGCTTTTTCGGTCTTGACAAGCCCAATTCCTCACACAAATTTTAGTTTGGAAAAATTGATTTTTCATTTAAAATTAACCATTTTATTTTAGGCCATCCAGTTGGATGGCCAGGTGGTACCACCTGGCGAGGTGGTACCTTAAAGTTGGAGCGTGTGAAATCTCAACTTTAGACTTAAAAAAATCCAATCACTCACACAATTTTAAGTTAGAAAAATCGGTTTATTTTTTATTCTTAAGAAATTTTAACTTTCAGGCCATCCAGGCGGATATTCATCTGACCAAGAGTAACCCACCGCACGTTTTGGGGTTTGCGTGGGTGAAATATTGATTTCGGTCTTAACAAACCTGATTCTCCACATAATTTTAAGTTAGAAAAACATGTTATTTTTTATTTTTAAGAAATTTTTATTTCTCATTTATGGGTTTGATGTTTAGGGCGATTTGAGGGTATTCGAGGTGGTTTGCGATGGTTTAGGACGGTTTTGAGTGATTCGGACACAATCTAAAAAAAATTCTAAAAGAAACTTAAAAATCTGCCTTGGTCCCTCCTGTTGTTTGAAAAAAGTTTTATTTTGGGAAACGTCTATGCACTAGGGTTGTTGGCGGTCGTTTTTTTTGGTACCCCGCCGGTTATTTCTTAACAACAGAGATATGAACAATATGTCGTCTGAGATACAGAATGAATGAATCCTCGTTCGAATGAGCTAACAAAAATTTGAATGATGATTCGAATGAATCGTCTTAAGACGAATTTCGAAAGTTCGAATTTCGATTTTCCGAATTGTCAAAAGGATGAGTTGTCAAAAGGCTGAGTTGTCAAAAGGCTGAGTTGTCAACAAAATGAATTGTGAAAGGCTCAGTCTGATGTCAGCCAACGCTTAAGGTACGTTCACATAAAAGTGTCGACCCAAGCGTTTTTTTAACGCGGGAAGAGCTGTACTTTTTTTTCTTGACCAAAACTTTTTTTCTGTTGGTATCATTTTGTAGCTAAGATTCAGGGCTTTAAAATGAGGTATTGACAAGCCACATCTGAAATGAAAAATTGGGGTAAAAATGCTTAGGTCCGCACTCAGGTCGACACTCGGGTCGACACTCACAGAGTTGGTCACTTTGGGGTGGGATTCTGAGCAAACCAAGTCTTTTTCTGACCATAAAATTTGAATTTCCGCAAAATTTTTAAAATCTTCAGGCAGAAAAAATAGAAAAAGAAAGAAATTTACGGGCAAAAACGAATATGCGATGGGCGAAAACGAGTATTATACGGGCAAAAATATATTATTCAGAAAGAATTCTATTTGCACCAAAAAAAATCCATTTGCACCAAAAAGAATTGGATTTGCACCAAAAAGAATACTATTTGCACCAAAAAGAATTCAATTTGCACCAAGGCGATTTGCACCAAAATAAAATCCTTTTGCACAAAAAAGATTATATTTGCACCAAAAAAGATTCAATTTGCACCAAAAAAGAGCTTTTTTGCACCAAATTTTTTTTTGCACCAAAATAAATTTTTTTTGCACCAAAAAGAAATCTTTTGCACCAAAAAAAATCCACATCCAACAACGCGTGAAGGCAAGGAACAAAGCTTTCCCTTGTTTAGCATGCAGCGTCAACAGTTGTTTCCACCCTTTTGGAACGAGATCAAATGTGCCGTCGAATCCCCACCATTCTGAATTTCGGAGGAACTGAAAGGTGTCTTGTTTAATGGAACCAATCAGAAAATAGTTACAGAAAACTCACTTCCATTAACGCCAGCGTCGAAAAAATGATAATTCTCCTGTTTGATGGTCCACTATCGAATAGGACGAAAGTATTGTACTTGTAGTTTTGCAGTTCTGCCGGGATAACCATAAGCTCAGGATCTGTCGTTGTTCTCGGATCAGCATCTTGTTTCTAAAGCAAATACGATTTTATCGCAACATAGAGGCTATTATCAACGGTAAAATACAACTTTTTTATGATAATTAATGACACGAGCGGTATTCAGTATATCTACGCGAAGACTTTTTTTTGGGTGAAAAAAACCTTTTTTTTTGGGCAAAAAGACTTTTGTTTGGGTCAAATATTTTTGGTCCAAAAAGACTTTTTTTGGGTCAAAAAGACTTTTGTTTGGGGCAAAAAAACTTTTTTTGGAGCAAATTGGCTTTTTTTTGGTGCGAATTTTTTTATTTGTAATTCTTCATTCCCTTTTCATTTTTCTAACGGGCGACGGTAAATTCATCTACATTCAATTCATCTACAAGGTTCAGATCCCTGTGGAGGTGATCCATTTTATCAGAATATTCGAATCCGATAGGAAGCATCACTTTTCAAGGACACTCATTTGGCCTCAATATTTGGAAACTGTGTTTTTTAGCCACTTTTATAGTCCTTTTACAAACTTAGGCAAGGCCTTAGTTGCAGGGAAACCCTGAACCCCGAAATCCGAGGCGGGTAGCTTCGGATATGTGGATATCCACTAATAAAGCCAAGATCATGAGATTTCATTTGAGCTATCATACAAGGTAGAAGGTAATATTTTGTTAGAGCTGATATTTTAAAGACTTTTACTGATGTCTAATTCAATGCCAGCCAGTCATGTGCATGAAATCTCCAAATTACAGCATTTGCTGATAGTGAAGCTGAAAATGGTCGCAATCGATTGGTTAATTGATAGTCCCATTGAGGATTTCATTGAATTGGACATGGTTCAATTCGGCAATTGGAGGGGGGGGGGTAGCGGCAATTAGAGGAAATACGGTATGTCCGATTTTGATAAAGGCGGACATTTTGCAGGACATATGTCCATAAATGTGCGGACATATGTCCAGACATATGTCCATTCAGCAACCCTACAACTGATACGTCAAACGAAAGCTGAGGATCTCCTTATTCAGAAAATACAGACCGAAGTTTACAAATCAGAGAATGTCCTATTTTGATCCGACAATCGTAAACTGTCCGACAATCATAAACTGCGAAAAAAATGTTTTTTTTCTTCTTATAATTGGAAACGCATGCTGCGATTTTTAAACTGGGATTTTCTTTAATATTAAATTGTGGTTGACCAATCAGTCTTTACTAAATTTGTTGAAATTTTGTATACAGTCGAGTCTCGATTTAACGATCACCCCGGACCGACCCAGGTGATCGTTAAATCGAGAGTGATCGTTGAATCGAGTGGTAATTTGACGGAATTTATTATTGAAGGGACCGATCCAGGTGATCGTTAAATCGAGGGTGATCGTTAAATCGGGTGATCATTACATCGAGACTCGACTGTAGCTGAATTGACCGAAAAAATAGTCGGTTGTACCGTATTTTCTCCAATGAGTCGGCAACTAAATTTCATTTTTCGCAATATTTGAAGAGTTTATTTTATTACAAAGTCCAGAAAATAAACATCTCAAATCATAAATAAATAAAGGCTGAGGCAACCGCTGCGCGCACCCCACTATAATTGGATATCCCCGACATGTTCTCCTGGCATTCTCTCAGTGAAGTCTGCAACATCTAACTGAAAGTAAGCCGTAAAAAGTGTGTATATTGGCTAAAACCCAATGAAAACCCCAATTTTTTACCCATAGCCCTGAAAAAGACAGACTGAAAATAAAGGCATCTGGCAACTATCTGCAAAATCAATATTTGGGTGGTATTTTTTTCTAGTACCAAAATACTTATTTCTAGTAGGGTTGCCTACCTCCCTCCCTCCCCCCCCCCCCTCCCCCCCGCTTTTCGACCAAATTTTCCTTATACCTCCCCCCGCTCCTCCCCCCCCGCAAAAAAATTGGCCACCTCCCCACGAAAATTCACGAAAATTGGCAGAGAATCAAATTTGAACACGAAATCTACCCTAAAGTCCAGGCTTTAATCCACCATCTCCAATTTGAAGGGACTTTAAAACTGTTTTTGGAGCCTACTCAATTCTCGGCTTTTGTGCTTAAAATATAGCTTAGATGTTAAATTTTAGGGTTCCGGTAAGATATTTGGCGTCAATTCTCAAAAATTGGCAGAAAATCAAACTTGAACCAGAAATCCACCTGAAATCCAGACTAAAATCCACCATCTCCGATTTGGAGGGACTTAAATTTTTCCCCGTTTCTTTTTTCTTTTTCAGTCCCGAGGCTTGTAAATTAATCAGGCACCTTCCGCCACTGCCCCCGCTCACAGCTTCCTCCCCCCCGCTCCTCCCCCCGCAAAAAAAATTGGCCGCCTGCCCCCCGCTTCTCCCCCCCGCAATTTTTTTTAGTCTAATCTCCCCCCGCACCCCAAAAGCGGGGGGGGGGAGGCCAACCCTAATTTCTAGTACCAAATAGTTAATTCTAGTACAAATTTTCATTTTTTTGAATTTTTCTCTTTTTCTCCACACTTTGTAGGTAAATTTTTAAAATTTTTTCAACTATCGTGTAACCCTGAATCTCAGCTACTCAACAAGATATCTTTTTTCGGTAGAAAAATTTTGAAAAGCTGGAGATTTAGGGGTCTGAATAGAGGAACTTGGTCGAAAAAGTTACTTGATACAAAGCTCAAAATCTTCATATCTTTGAAATCGTTCACAAAAAATTGAAGTCTAGTTAGAAAGCTGAGATTTAGGGCTACACGTTCATGTGTCAAGGAAAAAATCTCTAACTTTACAAAGAGTTTTTCTATGCATTTTAAATTTTGTTACTAAAAAAAGTATTTGGTACTAGAGATAAGTATTACCCTCAATATTTGCGGCAGAAAAGATTTAATTTGCAGGAAAAAAGAGTAAATTTGCGGCAAAAAAGTGAATTTGCGGCAGAAAAAAAGTAAATTTGCGGCAGAAAAAAGTATATTTGTGGCAAAAAGTAGATTTTCGGCAAAAAAAAGTATTGCCCATTTTAAAAAAATCACAAATTATTGTTGCCATATCGCCTTTCAAAACACACTCTCCCAAGACAAAATGAATTAAAATTCCAATCATGTATCAGATTTCGCATTCTCGTCTGGATCAACCTCTGTCGTCCGTCCGGTCATCCGCCGGCAGTCCTTCCCCTTTTTCACCTACCTCCGCCCATCCACATATCCAAACTTTTTCAGGGACGAAGACGGTACATGCCAATAACCAGTTAGATCTCATCGAATATGTAATGATAAATATTTATTGTAATAAACAAAGTTTTTTTAATTAATCCTCATTTGGACGGTAGCGCTTTGCTCTATTCACATATTCTTGATCACAACGATACATGGTGTTAATATGCTGGAAATCACTGGCCTGCACTTCATATATTGTAGAAAACTAAATAAACATTGACCTTGAAACGAAACTTTTTTAGTAAATAGTCGGCTCTGGCGATGAAAATTGAATGAATTTTTAAATACCAGACGGTGAACAAAACTTTGCTAGAAATATTAGGTCATTCAATGATCATCGCTTGTTTTTATTGGCCAACATATATATACATTCAACTTCTGTATAACATACTCCCTTAGGACCGGGCCAAGGGTTATGTTATACAAAAGGTATGTTATGAAGGAGGTAAAATTTTTTTTAATCAAGTATACTATAGAAACTCTGCCCGAAAAGCGGTTTTAGCGTTTTTGTGTGGATACCAAATATTGTCTGACACAAAGTTTTTTTGACGCGCATCACGGTGTAATTTCAATTTTATAACTTTGTGCTAAAAACAAATTTGAGATTTCGAACTTAAGGGTTCCGGAAAGATATGCGGCAAAAATTCACGAAAATTGGCAGAAAATCAAATTTGAACACGAAATCTACCCTAAAGTCCAGGCTTTAATCCACCATTTCCAATTTGAAGGGACTTTAAAACTGTTTTTGGAGCCTACTCAATTCTCGGCTTTTGTGCTTAAAGATAGCTACGATGTTGAATTTTAGGGTTCCGGTAAGATATTTGGCGTCAATTCTCAAAAATTGGCAGAAAATCAAACTTGAACCAGAAATCCACCTGAAATCCAGACTAAAATCCACCATCTCCGATTTGGAGGGACTTAAATTTTTTAAAGCCCCTTAAATTTCTGGGTTTTGTGCTTAAAAGATAGCTACGATGTTGAATTTTAGGGTTCTGGAGAGATATCCAACATAAGTCTGCAAAAAATGGATAAAATTGGTCTTAAATAGAAAAGTGGCGACAGACAGACAGACACATGCCAAATACTATATAGAGATTTCAAACTCGATTTTCTCATATCACATGCGTCGGCAGGAAAATCGGCAAGTCATGCAGTAATAGGGCATGCCATGAGCTTTCGATTGGTGTATAAAGTTTGTCTGAACGCCATCTTAAGGGTGTGAACTTCCCGTGTGAGTAGATAACATCAAATTTGGCCGCCATTTGCTGAGAATTCGCTGAGCTGTGCCCTCCCAAAGTTCGGCACTCAGAAAAACTAGTACATTTTTAAAGACGTTCAAACTTAGTAAAAATTTCATGATGTGCACTTTTTTAAAAGTCCATTCGGCGCAGAATGAATTGTTCTTTCTAATGAGCACAAAAGGTCCCCGGTCATTTGGTGCTGGTCATTTGGTCCCCGGTCATTTGGTCCTGGTCACTTGGTTCCCGGTCATTCGGTCCCCGGCCATTTTGTCCGGGTCATTTTTGTTTTTCTAATCTGAAATACTCAAGGGAATACGGTTTGACAGTACCAAAATTTTGCTTTAATTCACCCGAACCTCGAAACCTAGGTTGGATATTACCTGGTCAAGTGGATATGCACCTGGATGGCCTGAGTTTTTTTGTCGAAATCAAAAGATATCACACGTAAAATCTTTTGTGATTCGGCTTCAAAGTACGAGAACCGCGAACTTAGCCATCTAAATCCGAAGACCTGGCCCTGAAACTTCTAGATTATAGTCTCAATCCATATGGCTTGAAAAAGAACTGTATCCCTAAGTTACAAGCCCTCTGCAGCCCGAAATAGAAATATCAGTTAGCTTTGACGTGGGTAGGTCATTTACCAGTTACTGATCTTGAATAGGTATCCACCTTAAAGGACCATACCTGTTGATGAAAATGGGAATTCGGCAAATTCAAATGCGCGCGGGACACTTTTTTTATTCCGAAATTATTTTTTAAATCATTTATTATGTATTAACAGAAATTATCAAAAATAACAGGCAGACAAAGAAATCGAACCTAACATGGACAATCACGACACAACGCCACTATACCACTGAGCTACCTGAACTACTTATATAAACCGTAGTTTTTTACTTTGATATACCAACAACGTATAATTCAAAAAATATTTTTGGACTAAAAAAAGTGTCCCGCGTGCATTTGAATTTGCCAAATTCTCATTGTCATTAACAAGTATGGTCCTTTAAGAATCGGGATCCTCAGGTATAATATCCTAGGTAGCGACACTTTTTTACATGTAAGTAACATTACCTAGTCGACGCTGAATATAACGGACCTCTATATAAAGGACGGGTATCACCACCTGGGTATCACTTGGGGGTCACCACTTATGTACCGAAAATTGTGAATTGTGATTCTCGAGTGAATACCTGAACAGGATGACCTGATAGAAAAGAAAAAATATTTTTGCTACCACCAGGATTCAAACCTGTTCGAAAATTTTAAATTGGCAGTTTTCGGGGATCAAATGACCGGGAACCAGACGACCTAATGCCGCACAAAAGCTTCACAATCTGTTTGACTGTCGTATTTCAAATTCCTCTCAAGACAATAAATATTCGAATTAAATAGTATTGACTTGTTTGAATATTTATTGTCTTGAGAGAAATTTAAAATAAGACAGCCAAATTCTACTTCTAAAAGTAGCTTCATAAGCAAATCAGGTACGCTGATCACGAATCCGGTGCCGAAATTGAGGGTTTGCTGAGCGAAACTTTTTTCACGCTAGAAGTTTAAAAGAGTCAGGACGACTATCAAACTTTGAAGTCCTTTTTCGTCTTGCCTCCCGCAACTTTTTTCGGAAAACTTCTCTGTTATATTTTTAGTTATTTTTTCGGCTCACCCCGAAAAGGATACAAATTATTATGGAAACAATCGATTAGGAAACAAATTGATTAGGAAACAAATTAAAATGAGAACAAATTTGTTCTGGCACGATTTGTTTTGAAAAAAATTATTTCTAAATTGAATTAAGTGAGAAAAATATGTTAAGAAAAAATTTGATTTTGCATTTTTTTACCTTCCTCTATTTGGAGCTGTGTGGCTGTATTTCGATCGTTTATTGAATTCACTTGTGTTTTACTTAAAGCGTCCCAATTCCCAATTTCAATACCTGCTGTAGGTACCATTTGGCCAGGATAGCGGAAAAAAGTTTATTTAAAAAAAGCCAAAGTGCGATTTTACCTACCGGATCCCAAACCTGGGTGGGTACCACCTAGACAGGTTGATATCCAGGTAACTCCAGCGTACGGATATATTCACCCAAACGTCCTGAAAAGTCAAACCTTAGTCTTTTTATATATAAAATTATGGTAAAAAATAAGGTATGCACCCGGGTGGATTCGAAGCAGCAACCGCGTCGTCCACTTGGATCAAATTTTTTTCACGTTTTCGGGTTCCAAAATAATTTTTCTGTTCTAATTCTAGCATCCTGAAGATGGTTTGACAGTGATAAAATCACGTTTTATCAAGAAATTTTTGAGTTATCCTAAATTCTTGATTTTGAGAAATCAAGAGTTCAGAATAACTCGAAAATTTCTTGATAAAACGTGATTTTACCACTGTCAAACCATCTTCAGCATGCTCTAATTAGTGCAGAAAAAATGTCTTGGAACCCGAAAACGTGAAAAAAAAATTTTTTGATCCAAGTGGACGACCACATGGATAGCCACCGCCGAGGTTGCTGGTTCGAATCCACCGGGCTGCATACCTTATTATTATCATAATTTTGAGTGTTTGAGTGGTGTATAGCTCCATATATTCATCACCAAGGTTACTGTTTCGAATCCCTCTGCAATCAGTCCCGAGTAGAGGACCCTGGTTCAAATTTAACCGTTTTCAGAACACAATTTTGGATTGAGTCATTTGGGTTTTAGCACTTACAGATGATAAAAAAATTTTACACGAAATGACCTGTGGATGAATTGATTTAGTGGTCCTATAAAAATTAGTTTATGACTACTGGTCAAGGAAAATAATGTCTGCTACCACAAGGATTCGAACATGATCATTACCTGAAAGCATTGTGTAGGCCTTTTTACTGTAGGCCTTTTTGCGTAGGCATTTTTACTGGACACCCTCACACCTCGCACCTCGACCAGTGCTGGCATTCGGCTCCCAAATTTCTTACTGGCTCCGAAATTTCTAGTAATAATTTACACTACTTTTTGCACAATAATTGAATTCTAAAAAGTACATTTTGTAGAGGAGGAAAGGGATCCCTAGTTGGTCAAAAAATTAGCTCTTAGAAAAATATACTTCCAATGTAAAAATCACAAAGAGCCAACTCAGAGCCGAATTTTTTGAATTTTGGAAAAATTTGGCTCTGAGTTGGCTCTTTGTGATTTTTACATTGGAAGTATATTTGTCTAAGATCTAATTTTTCGACCAACTAGGATCCCTTTCCTCCTCTACAAAAGGTACTTTTAGAATTCAATTATTGTACAAAAAGTAGTGTAAATTATTACTAGAAATTTCGGAGCCAGTAAGAAATTTGTGAGCCGAATGCCAGCACTGACCTCGACCTCGCACCTCACACCTCCATTGTGAATAAATTGTTATCAATTCGTTTTTTCCAAAAAAATTATTTCTAAAAAGATTAAAATGTCAAAACGATATTTCCAAAACAAATCGTGCCAGAACAAAGTTGTTCTCATTTAAATTTGTTTCCTAATGAATTGGTTTCCTAATCGATTGTTTCCATAATAATTTGTATCCTTTTCGGAGTGAGCCATTTTTTCAGCTATACTATAGACGCCCCCCCCCCCCCCCCCAGCTAGCGAAAAATTTACTTTTCTTCAAGAGGAAAGGACCCGTCTCATATTGTTTTTCGTGCTCTGAAACAGCAGGAAACACTTTGGTTTCTAAAAAATCGAAAAAAAATTCGATTTGCCTTGGCCCCCAAGGTAAAAAAATTTAAGAAGATTCAAAAAATATATATTTTTTTAATTCCTGCCAAAACATTTTTAAAGGAATTAGGGCTGTATTGGGAAAGGACAAAAAGGGCCGCTTATCATATAGGGCCCATTAAAGGACCATGGTTTTAGAACGCAGCGACATTTCCAAAATTTGAATTGGCGGGGGACACTTTTTATCATCGAGACCAATTAAATTTAAATTTTTTATTTGCATTGAAAATTTAAATTTTATGTCTTAGTCCAGTTTAAATTAAATCTCACATAAGTAGTTATGATGCAGTGAAAGTAGCCTAAGTCCTCCTATCTGGCAGTTCAAGCAACGTTGGGCTCGACTAGTGAATGGTTCTATATTTTCATGAAATTTTCAATGCAAACAAAAAACAATCTGAAAAATAATTGTTGAACATTTTCAGAGTAAAAAAGTGTCCCCCGCCCAATGTTTTCGAAACTCAAGGTCAAACTCAAGGTCAAGGTGCTAAAGTCAAGTCAAACTCAAAGTCAAGGTCAAACTCAATGTCAAGACAAACTTGACCTTGATTTTACTTTGACTTTGAGTTTGACCTTGAGTTTGACCTTTTTGAGTATGACTTTGAGTTTACCTTGAGTTTGACCTTGAGCTAACTTTAAGTTTGACTTTTAACTTGAGTTTCACTTTAACTTGAAATTTTTCTTGTGTTCGATCATGCTGAATTTATTCTGTTTGCTCATTAATAGATGTCCCTTCTCTCTGATGATTCGCCGAATTCAGGTAGCAAAAACAGTAAAAAGAGAATGCGTGATGCGGTTTGGCAAAACTTCAGCGAGATCAACGACGGTGAGGACATAAAAATGAAATGCAATGAGTGTCAACAGGTATTGCCTTAGAAGTCTTGATATTGTAACACATAGAAAATTTATAACTTAAGGTCGTCGCCAAGCGAGACCACCGATTTGATCAATTTATGGACAGGGATTCATTTTTATTCGATCCGCTTTTCTTCGTAGCCGCAGCATTAGATCCTAATACGGCCGGCTTTTTGACAGAAAAGGACGTCAACACTGCTATACGAAAGATACAAAATTTGGTAACTTGATGTTTCAAGCTTTATGTGCTTTGTCTTTATTCTCGTTCAGGTCAAGTATTAATAGCCTCAGGTAAACACTTCAAGAACTACGAGTTTTGCGCTCAATGCTACGTTGGATCAATTGCCGGAGGAGTTCGCTCCAGAGAATACTAATGCAAGAAAACAGAAGGAAATCGTCCAAGCCAGTGCTGCATCGAGAATTCGAGAAACCATGAATCGTGTGCTGAGTGCCTCTTCACCGGGGATGAATGCGTTGAAGTATTGGGCGAACATGAACAATACGGTAGGTAGTTCATATTAATTTTTGGGTTATAGCGCAAGATCATCTCAGGATGCCAGGCCAATTGCTGTGTTAGCGCTCGAAGTTTGTCTATTCCATCAACCAGTGCTCCGATCGAACGTGTATTTTTGCAAGCTGGTCTGGCAACTGCTCGACATCGAAATAGAACATCATTTGAATTGTTAAATCACTAATTGGTCGTATATTGTAATATGTACTTAGAAAATGTTTAGTTTTGAGTTCATGAATATTATCTTGGTTTGAGTAATAAATGTTTGTTGCTGAGTTTATCACGAAATTTGTCTGTTGTTTCATTGTCTGAGTTTATACAAGAAGAAAAAGTTGAAATTACGAAAAAGACGATATAGAAATGTTTCCAAGTCAAATTCAAGGTAAACTCAAAGTCAAAGTCAAACTCAAGGTCAAGGTAAACTCAAGGTCAAGGTCAAGTTTGTCTTGACCTTGAGTCTAGCCTTGATCTTGAGCTTGACCTTGAGGCTCAACTTGACTTGACCTTGAGTTTCGAAAACACTGCCCCCACCAACTCGAAATTTGGAGATGCCGCTGCGTTCAAAAACCAGGATCCTTTAACAAGAAGATGTTGAACAAAGTTTCGAATACAGCGGCCTACTGTATAAATAAACTCTGGTATACATGTTTTTTTCATGCATCCAGAGTCACTTTCGAGTGATTTGTGTCTAAGGTATGTGGGTGTGCGCATCTCAACTCCAAGCCCCCAAGCCACTGCGGCCCCTTCGGGGGCGCAGGGGCTTGAGAGTTAGAGATGCGCGCACTCACTTACCTTAGACATTATTCCAATAAGCACTCTTGATCATAAAATGCAAATAGGGTCTCTTTTTGCCATGGCTCATGTTAAAAGACATAGTAAGTCATCCGGAATAGTCTAGAATTCGCTCTTTCAAGGTTTTGCCATTTATTCCTTTCCCCTCCCAATACAGTCGACTCTCGCTATAAGATACCACCATGGGACCAAGCTCAGGGATATCTTATAGCGAAGGTATCTTGTAGCAAGGTATCTTATATTAGGGGGAAGTATCCAAAGCTGCCTCACGTGTATCTTATAACGAGAGTCAATTGTATTATTAAGTAAACTTTTCATTTAAACATAAGAAAAAAATTAACACATGAGCAAAAACCCAACTCGCGCCTAATGTGATTGCACAGCTGCTATCTCCATTGCTTTTTCTTAAAAATCAGATGCTAACGTGAGGAAAAATGAAAAAAAATTGCAATGGTATCTTATATCGAAAGCCAAATTGACGTCTGTGTGACTCTCAAGCGATATCTTATAGCGAGAGGTATCTTATATAGAAAGTATCTTATACGAGAGTAAAATTACATGACTTTCTCTATCGGCCAACCAAATTGAGGAGAGAGGTATCTTATAGCGGGGGGTATCTTATAACAAAGGTATCTTATAGCGAGAGTCGACTGTACATCCCTTATTCCCTTAAAAATGTTTTGGCGAGAATTCGAAAAATATTTTTTTTAATTTTCCTTTAAATTTTTTATCTTGGGGGACCAAGGAAAATCAATTTTTTTCGATTTTTCAAAACCCAAAGTGTTTCCGCGCCGTTTCAGAGCATGAGAAACCATATGAGACGGGTCTTTTCCCCTTGAGGGAAAGTGAATTTTTCGCTATCGGGGGGGGGGGGGGGTGGTCATTCTATAGTGTTACTATTTTTTCTGCTAGTTTTATCCTCAGTCAGTATGAGTGGGTGATCATCCATAGTCCGTAAATAAAAAATGTTTGAAGAGTCACTTTTGAGTGATTTGTGTCTAAGTATGTCGGTGTGTGCATCTCTAACCAGCCAAGTCCCCTGCGGTTAGAGATGCGCGCGAAGACTTACCTTAGACATGATTCCGAGAAAAGTTGAAAAAATTCGAAAATTTCTCCCGAATAAATACATTTTTCACAGGTTTGGACCCTGAAAACACGCAAAAAATGGTTCAATTTTTTTCGGAAAAGGTATTTCCTGTTATTCTGTTAGTTACATCTCTAAGAAGTTTTAAAGACCGCTATAGTAAAAATATAATTATTGCATACTCACTTTTTCGCCGTTTTTGGCCTGGAATATCGTCTTCAAATTACCGTCTGCATCTCTGGATTGTGGAAGGTAGTGCATAACACTTTTGTGGTCGTATTAATGTCTGGGCGCACACCTCTGGCTTTTTTCACTTCAACCTTCAAATCTAAATAATTTCGGGCATTAGTATTTGATTTGATTTTTTTTCTAACAGTTTTTTCTCCAAAAACGCTATGATTCCTTACGGGGATCGCAAAAATGAGAGTGAGATCCTGTCCTTTTTTTTCTTTTTGATCATTGGGGTATATAAGGTATTTCCTCTAATAAGAGAACGTTTCCAGTTATTCTTCAACCCTCCAAAATCGGTAAAATTTGAGGTCGATCTCGAAATTTTCGAGAGAAAATCCGAAGTCGAAAAATCGGAATCGGTAGAGCTTGTAAGGTTTAAGAAAACGCAAAAAACGGATTTGCTGAATATTTACTTTAGGCTGATATAGGTCCTTAAGGACCATGCTCGTGCAAGGCCAGCAATTGTTGAAATTTGAATTGGTGGGGACCCAAAAACATTTTTCGCTGCAAGACATTTTATTAAAAAACGTTTTTGTCGCTTTAATTTGAATTCCGTCAAACCCAGCAATTATGGTTGCAGCGAAAAGAATGAATACTCAAGTATACCCATGTCATTCAGCCGGGTCGGATCCCCAGGTTGAGATTGAGCTAGTCCTCTTCGGAGTGTCGTGTGCTCTTAGTTTTGGATTAGACGAGCATTTGGCTCGGTCTTCATTCTGTAGGTGGCTGCTCAGTCTGTAAAACGAAGATGCCAGAACAAGTAAAACCCGACTGTTCATACCGATTCTTTTCAAATTCTCTTGCTCTTTTGTAGGGTTGTCGGGAAAACGTAATTTCTAGTTACCCTAACCTGTGTGACCGCTGACTAGAACCAGTCACCCAGTCACATGCTGTCACGGAACCAGTCACCCGAACTGACAACCGAACCTGAGGCTCGTCAAATCCAAAACTAAGAGCACACGACACTCCGAAGAGGTCTAGCTCATTCTCAACCTGGGGATCTGACCCGGCTGAATGACATGGGTATAATTGAGAATTCATTCTTTTCGCTGCAACCATAATTGCTGGGTTTGAGGGAATTTAAAAATAAAGCGACAAAAATGTTTTTTTAATAAAATGTCTTGCAGCGAAAAATGTTTTTGGGTCCCCGCCAATTCAAATTTCAACAATTGCTGGGCCTTGCACGAGCATGGTCCTTTAAAGTCAAGTATGTGCGCTTATTAGAGCATGTCATTCTATTAGAGCGAATACGGTATTGTTTTTACACAAAGTTATGGCTTGTAGAATGTCAGGGTCACAGTTGCGCCCCCCGCCTGGCGGCCCCGCCGGCGGGGCCGCCAACGAGGGCTGAAAACGAGGGCTGAAAAAAAGGAACAAAGAGAGAAGATACCTTAGGGCAAAGCGAGAGATGACAGCATCAACAGAGAAGAGCGCCGCCGGCGGGGCCGCCAGGCGGCGGCAAAAGTTTTCGAACGCAGGCGGAGGCGGTGGCAGAGCGAAAAATGGCGGTGGAGGCGGCGCCGCCGGCGAGCAATTTTCGTTTCAATTTTGTTGTTTTTCGATTAGTATTTTTTCAAAAAAATACTAATAAATGAAAATTAATTGATTTAATAAACTTAAAAAAATTAAATTTCAATAGTCCAATGGTCAAGAAGGTCTGCCGAAGAGCAGATATGAAAGATCGAGGGTAGGGAAGGCGAAAAAAAGCGGGATTATCTTTTGCGATATTCATTAAAGGACCGTGGTTTTTGCGCGCAGGGGCATCACCATAATTTGAATGGGCCGAGGACACTTCTCTTTCGTCTCTCATTAACTCTAATGAGCCATTTCGATCGACTTAAAAGAGTACGGTGAGAGACGAAAGAGAAGTGTCCCCCGCCAATTAAAATTTTGCACATGCCGCTACGTGCGAAAACCAACCTTTAAAAGGGGCATACTCGCCTGTTTAATTTTTTTCGCGCAAATTAAAAAAAACTTATTTATTGAGCTTGTGCACGTATTTTTGAACTTGGTTTCTAATAAAACTATTTCTAATAAAACTATACCTAAAATTAAAAATTTGAAAAGGTTAGCATTCCTTTTCAAATTGGTTTCTTATCTAGTGTGTCTGTTAAATTTGGCTCATTTCATCAAAGTTTAACAGGATTACAGTCAAACCTCTATATAACGGCAACCACCTATATAACGGCACCTGAGACCGATTTGGTTGGCCAAGAAGAAAAATCCCAAGAAGAGGCCCTCCATATAACGGCACCCTCTATACAACGGCACCCTCTATACAACGGCACCCTCTATACAACGGCACCCTCTATACAACGGCACCCTCTATACAACGGCACCCTCTATACAACGGCACCCTCTATACAACGGCACCCTAGAACCTTCACTACTAGGAAAAAGACCCTCTATATAACAGCACCTAGCTGGATGAGGCACTTTTACGGTGGATCAAGCAAGTCCGAAGTCAAACCTTCCAGTCGCCGGGGATCTGTTGATGGTAGGCATTTCAACGTCTGTTTTATGGCAGGAATTAATTAATTTCTAGGATAATTTCCCAATTATTTCTTACTTTTATTTATTCCTGAATTACAGGCGAGAAGTGCTCCGTTGGGAAAAAGAGCAAGGAACACATCACCGTCCTCGTCGGCGCTAACATGTCTGGATCGGAGAAGTTGGCGGAGACGATCAGTAACTGCTTTAGGCATGCGGCATTTCTAGCCAACGATGTGGTGAGTCTTATGCTTATTTCTAATCGCTGTGTACAAACTAATTGTTATGGATGTCCTAGGTCGACGATGGATTAACCGGAATTGTAGAGGCATCTGATGGATTCTCGAGGCTTGGAAAGGTCTGCAAGTGCTTGGAGGCATCGACAAGCAGATATGAATATCACTACGTGGAGAAGAACTTCGATGATCCTGTTACACTGCGCCTCACCGATGGAAACGACGGAGCCTTCTATCAAGAGCGGAGCAAGAAGCAAAAGCCGAGCAGACTCACCGATTTCTTCAAGCCTGCTCAATAGTTGTTTTCCGAACGTTGTTGTTGCCTTCGTCTGAATGAACCCTCAAGTTTGAGCTCTCACATTTCCTAGACTTTTCTTTCTACCTAGCTTATCTTATGGATTACCCTTTATATAGCGGCACTCTTTGAGAAATTTTGTTAGCCTACCATCGAAATAACGGCAGCTTCTATATAACGGCATCCTCTATACAACGGCACCTTTGGCCGGTCCCTAGCGTGCCGTTATATGGAGGTTGACTGTATATTGAATAAATGTGCTGAAAATTGATTTTTGAAATTTCGCTTCATTTGAAAAAGGTTACGAAAATTATCTCGGCGGAGGCGCAGCGATTTAGCCGGTGGATACGTGTCCGCCGGCGGAGGCGGGGAAATTTTAAGAGACTGGCGGAGGCGAGATTTGGAAATTTTGCTGTCGTGCAACTATGGTCAAGGTAGAAGATTTTAAAAATCCTACCCTAACAAACAAGTGGTGAGTTACCTTAAGTTTACAGATCAAAAAAGCCTATTCTTAGTGCTATTGGGAACCTAAACTCTTGACTGTCATTTTAGTATGTTATAACTTATAAACACTGGTTTAATACACCATCATGGCGCATAAATTAAAAACTTGTGGGTATCCAGTTCGATTTTGACCATGCACAATTTGTTACCTTCCGGACCCTTTTTTTCACATACGTGACCCATCACTGAATCAAAAAGGACCCACATCATGGTGTTCAGCGTTGAATTCTGTTTCATAATCAGCAAATCTTACAATCGGCCGTTCTCGTGTCAAAATATTGAATATATCTTGGACATTGAATATATGGACTACTAAAGTTCTATGGGACTACTAAATTACCTTGGGACTGCTAAAGTGCAATATCACTGTCATTGTATGACGTACAAAAAAAGAAGATCACAAAATTGGGGACCATTTCATCCCCTGACTCTTCTATCAAAATTTAAATTTTGAAAAGTTTCGAGAACTTTTTTCTCACCTATTTTGCAGAGGTGATTTATAAGGTGGTTTACCTTGGTCCCCAAGGCAAGAAGAAAAAATTTGGTGAAACTAAAATTTCTTTAAAAATGCCTTTCCAATCCTAAAAACGTGTTTCCTGTACATTTTAGGCGCTGAAACGGTGAAAAAACATCTTTGTGCGTTATTTCGGCGCAACTGATCATACTATATAATTGTGTAATTTCTAGTTGAATTTTTAATAATGAAAAATTTACCTGGACGCACATTTTCCATGAACACAGAGATGAAATCATCCCTGTCTTCTCGCTGATGCTCATGCCACCTACCAAGTACATGAAAAAGCTCATGGGCAATAAGTCCACAATCTTTTTTGCCAAAATTTCGATCAAAGTTGGCATTTTGATGAACTGGAAATAAGGTCCGCCCTTGCACTGCCCAGAAGCTAAATCGGATAAACTACATGTATTGAACTTATTCAAAATCCACGTTAAATTTTTGACAAAACTCAAGTTTTTTAGTTCACAATGTTTTTTATACCAAAAAATAGCTCAAGATCCGGAACTTATTGGTTTGGGGGGAGGGGGGGACTCTTGATGAAAAATGCATAAAGAGACTCTTTTTGCTCAGCTCCAGTGACCAAAACGGGGTAGCATACCTTAATACAAGGTAATTTGCCTTGGTCCCCTAAGGCAAAAAGTCAAAAAATTTATTTTTCAAAAAATCCATTTTTTGTGTGGAAAAAAGTCAAAAAAATAATTTTTTTATCATTTTAAGCATATAAAAATTACTTAGGAGTCGTTTAAACACTATTTTAAATAAGTGAAAAACCCGCCCCAACCCAATAAGTGCCCAAGATCCAAGATTTATCCTGAATAAAAAAACATTTAATCTAAATGACAAAAGTGGTACGCAACCAACTCGCCAACGCCATAACTCGTCAACGTCTAATCTCGCCTACGGCAAAAACTCGCCAAAGAAAAACTCGCCATCAAAAACTCGCCAGCGCAAAACTCGCCAACGCATCACAGCCCTCATCCGACCCAAAAACTAATTTTTCGGGACTGCTAAAAAAAATTTAAGCAACGATTTTGCCATAAAATAACCAGAAAAGAGATTTAAAAAAAAGTTTTGTAATTTTGTTCCTGTATTAAAGGCACCTCGACCCCTCGGAAAATTCGACATTGAGTGTTTGCACTAAAACGAAAGCCCACGATGTGTTGAGCATGATAACATTAAATCCCGTCCCCTTTTCTATGGATTTCGCTGAGCTGTGGCTCCAGAAGTTGGTACTCACCAAAATAACACACTTTTTAAAACGATTTATACTTAATAAAAATCTGACAAAGTACACTTGCTTAAAAACTTATTCGACGCAGAATTAGTTGCTATTTCTAAGGAGCACAAGAACTCTACAATCTGTCTTGAATTTCGCCAGAAAAAAGTGTTTTTTCAAAAATTTAATGTTTTTCAAACGTTAACTTTTGGTGAAAAAACCGCCATAAAAATCGAAAATCGGCATGCACCTCTTAATTTTTAGTGCATCAGAAAGAAAAAACAATTTTGCATCTTTCTGACAAAAAATGTCCGGAAAAGCGAGGAGAAGTAAGACCAGAACAGCCTCTGAAGATTGCTAGTCGTCTTAACTTTTTTTTGACGTAATTTTTTTTTGCAATTGAAACCTGAAATTCTGATATGGGATTCGTGCTCAGCGTACCCAATTTGCATAAAAAACTGCTCTTACACGTAGAAATGGCACACCGACAACTGGACAAAAACTATCTGACAAATAATTAAAGTGGACAAAAAGTCATCTAACATTAAATTCAAATGAGTAAGAATTGGTCTTGGCACGATTTATCACGAAAATAATTGTTCTTTGACAAAACGGACAAAGCTTTTTTTCTGGAGCAAAAAGACTTTTATTTCGAGCAAAAAGACTTTTTTGGGTCAAAAAAACTTTTTGACGCTACTGGCTTATACTGGCCACCCTCTAAAAAGTTTTTCCACCCTCTAAAAAGTTTTTCCACCCTCTAAAAAGTTTTTCCACCCTCTTCAGGCCTGGGGCTACGAGCCAGAGGCTCAGCCATCCAAAAGTTAAAGGTCAACCATCAGGATCCACCCGGCAGATCGGTCTGATCAGCTCGAGTACTTATACTTTTACGTGCACCACATGTGGCTGGGTTTGAAAGTGACTTCAACACTTAGAGAATTAATACTCTTTGGTACTTACCGTATAACCTCTTTTAATCCCCCAGGGGATTATTAATCAACCCTCCTCGGAGGGTGGGGGATTATTAGAGGTGGGGGATTAATAGAGGGAGGGGGATTATACTTCAACCTTTTCAGCGCCGAAGGCGCCGCAAATTTTTTAAAAACGTTATTTTAAAAATTGTAATTCTAATTTATGGAATTAAAAATTCCGCCTATATTTTTGTCTTACGTGTATTTGACGTCTTAATTTTCGTCTCACCTTTCGCTTACTTTTTTCTTCACATGATTTTGTATATCCAGAAAGCTACTTTGCGTTCAAAAGTCGACTTCAGCTGTACAACTGCTCTCCAACAAAGCCAGACCATAAGCCCTAGTGGCGCGAAAGTCTTCCCACCATTCCTTCTCGTTGCGTTTGGTAGCGATGCCGAGTCTCTCCACTCTACGCAACGCCAGTTTCAATATTCCGTACATACTATTAGTGATCTATCAATCGCAGAAGTTGAACAGGTTTTTTCGACCCTAGCAATGCAAATGCTTAGAACACAAATAATTATATCATTCGTTTTTTATACCATTTCGGTACATTACCCAGTGTTCATTTCCGTAGTCGAATTTACGGTTGCGATTTATGCGGCTGCGATCCGCCAGCGCTTGAGATCGTCTTGGAATGGGTGGATTGAGCCCGACAGGAATTCTCTGAGGTAAGTGATTGTCAAACTGTTTAATGGTTAGTTTTGATATTTCTCTTTAAGTATCAACGCAATTATTTGCTTTGTGCCTTCAACAAATCCGTCAATAGATCAGAGGATATACAAATGGCGGGCTTTAAACCAAGTGGGCCAATTGAATGGCCTTGACATTTTTTGCAAGATTAGAGAAAAAACTAAGTCGAGATTGGCAGGACATTAAAAAATAAGCCCCGAATGTTGACGAAAACTAGATTTTATCAAAAATATCAATGAAAATAAGCTGTTCGATAGTGTTTGAAATGAAAGCTGAATTTTATTGGATCAAGGCCTCGTTTGTGAAAAAAAATCATTAAGTTTTAACATGGAAATTAACTAGTGAAATGTTAAAAAAAACCAGCAAGGTCACCTCGAAAATCGGAGGGGGGGGGGGTTATTAGAGGGTGGGGATTATTATTCGACCCCTCTCGGGGGGTGGGGATTATTAGAGGGTGGGGGTTTAACAGAGGGTGGGGATTAATAGAGGTTATACGGTATAGGCACTATAGAAGTGGCCCCTGTTTTGTCCCTTCCCCTCCCAATACAGCCCATAATCCCTTTTAAATTGCTTTTCTAGCCTTTTTACGACAAAATTATTACTTAAAAATGATTTTCAGACACTCTGAAAAAACTTGATTTTTTTTGGGGGGGGGGGGGGGAGGGGGGGTGTATATAAGCCAGTAGGTCCGAGGATTGGGGGGGGTATAAGAAAGTAGCTGTTTTGGGGGGGGGGAGGGGTATAAGCCAGTAGCGCCAACTTTTTTTCGGGGCAAAAAGACTTTTGTTTGGGGCAAAAAAACTTTTTTTTGGAACAAATTGGCTTTTTTTTGGTGCAAATTTTTTATTTGTAATTCTGCATTCCCTTTCATTTCACTAACGGGCGACGGTAAATTCATCTACGTTCAATTCATCTACAAGGTTCAAATCCCTGTGGAGGTGATTCATTTTATCAGAATATTCGAATCCTAGTGGTCATGAATCATTTTTTATACTCTTTGTACCTTGAAGGTCCAAACCCCAAATTTGAGTGGGTATCTTCGGGTAGGTGGATCACCACCTAGACAACCTGAAAAAGTTAATTAAATTAGAAAAAAAAATAGTCCTATAATACGTAAGATATTGTGAGAAATTATGTTTGATAGGACAAAGAGTGCGATTTACCCATCCGGACCGTAAAACCGGGGTTGGTACCTTGGGCTCAGGTGGATATCCACCTGGGCCCGTAGCTGGCTTTTGAAATTAAAGTTTGTTAAAAATCGAAAACAAATCATCTTTCCTCACCCAAAATTGTGTGGGTAAGTAGGTTCAACAGGATGAAAATTGCAAACTTCGCTACCCAAATCCAAAACCCTGCGTGGGTACCACATGGTCAGGGAGATATTCATCTAAATAAGAATTTTTTCAAAATCGAAAATAAACCACTTATTGTGATATAAAATATTGTACAGAATTGGGTTTGATAATACTAAAATTGTTATTTTTGCCATCAAAATAAAAAAACATCGGGTGGGCACATCCTGGCGAAGTGGACATCCACGTGGATGACCTGAAAAAGGAAAAGTTCGTCAACAACCGATCCTATCATGTACAAAAAGCTATAGAAAAACCTGTTTGACAGGACCGAAAGTGCATTTTCACCCACCCAAACCGCAGAACATGGGGTAGGTACCACCTGGTCAGGTGGATATCCACCTGGATGGTCTGAAAAATAATTTTTTTGAAATATTTAAGAAAAACCCCATTGTTATTACCTAATTGAGATTCCCCCTACGCGAAGCGAAATGCCTTGGGTATTCTTCGGTTAGGTGGATATCCACCTGGCTGCCGATAAAAATGAAACTCCGCCAAAGTGAAAAACAATCCACTTTTATTGCGTGTCGGGTCATGATTGACAGGTGGTACCCAGGTATAGGGGTCCGGGTGGCTACAAATGTATATTTGGTCCTGTCAAACAGAAATGCTAGCAAGGTTTAACATATGTCTAAATTGAAATAAAAATCTTTTTTAGGCCAACCAGGTGGATATCCACATATCCGAAGCTACCCGCCTCGGATTTCGGGTTCAGGGTTTCCCTGCAACTAAGGCCTTGCCTAAGTTTGTAAAAGGACTATAAAAGTGGCTAAAAACACAGTTTCCAAATATTGAGGCCAAATGAGTGTCCTTGAAAAGTGATGCTTCCTATCGGATTCGAATATTCTGATAAAATGGATCACCTCCACAGGGATCTGAACCTTGTAGATGAATTTACCGTCGCCCGTTAGAAAAATGAAAAGGGAATGAAGAATTACAAATAAAAAAATTCGCACCAAAAAAAAAGCCAATTTGCTCCAAAAAAAGTTTTTTTGCCCCAAACAAAAGTCTTTTTGACCCAAAAAAAGTCTTTTTGAACCAAAAATATTTGACCCAAACAAAAGTCTTTTTGACCCAAAAAAAGTCTTTTTGCGCCAAAAAAAAGTCTTCGCGTAGATATACTGAATACCGCTCGTGTCATTAATTATCATAAAAAAGTTGTATTTTACCGTTGATAATAGCCTCTATGTTGCGATAAAATCGTATTTGCTTTAGAAACAAGATGCTGATCCGAGAACAACGACAGATCCTGAGCTTATGGTTATCCCGGCAGAACTGCAAAACTACAAGTACAATACTTTCGTCCTATTCGATACTGGACCATCAAACAAGAGAATTATCATTTTTCGACGCCGGCGTTAAAGGCGTCTGGCAGAAGGCTACAATCCGGCAGAAGTTTTCATTTATTTAAAGAATCAGGTAATTCAACTGTATTGGATTAGGCGAATTTGTTGCACTGCTGTTAGATGGTTGAACCTGTTGAAAAAATAATAGTTAATAAAGATTGGTTGTTGAATGTGCTTGTACTTGATTGTTGAGGTGTGTTTGGGGTTGTGTGCTGATGTAGGAATGGAGAAATAGATATAGAGGCACACATGTACCGGTGGACTCTCCCCATTAATGATCTTCTACTACTCCGTTTTATAGTGGCGTTCAGTCAGTGAGAGATGGTCATTTATAGATGGTTTTGTAACGGCCAGTTAGAGTTAGCCTATATCAGTGGTGTAATGTATCGAGCGTCGACTATATTAGTTATTTTAATGTTCACTTTGTTCAGTACGGGAAGTATTGTTTTTGGAAACACTTAAATACCAAATAATTATTTTCGTGATAAATCGTGCCAAGACCAATTCTTACTCATCTGAATTTAATGTTAGATGACTTTTTGTCCACTTTAATTATTTGTCAGATAGTTTTTGTCCAGTTGTCGGTGTGCCGTAGAAATTTACTGTCGCGTTTCCAATTCTTTTCAAGACAATAAAGATTTGAATTTAATAAGTATGACTTATTTGAATGTTTATTGTCTTGCATAGAAGTGGAAACACGACAGTAAATTTCTACGTGTAAAGGCGCATACACAATAAGGAGTCTGTTTTAGCATCCGCAAACAGACTCCTCACCCTGTAGTGTTCACAATGAGGAAACAGAATTCGCAAACAGCATCTGCAATCTGTTTAAGTCTTGCTCTTCAGCTTCTTACCAATACCATGTGTGCGGAACTTGTTGTTGAGGAACACATTCTGCTGCTTCTGGAAAGCTTTCTCCGTTTTTTCGGCCATTTTCGCGAATTTCGCACTGTTGAAAAAGAAATAAATAGACAACAACTGTAATATGCATCTTATCATTCAAGTAAAACTATAGGCGAAGGGAAAAAATAATAAGGAACAGTGAAAATTTGGCGTAATAAATGCCGTAATATTTATGAAAATCATAATGAGTGAGGAAACAGCATCCGCAAACAGCATCCTCACCCTAGGGTGTTCACAATGAGGATGCTGTTTGCGGAGGCTGACTGCAGATGCTGCCACCTCATTGTGAACAGAGTGTGGAGGCTAAAACAGATTGCGGGTGCTGTTTGCGGAGTCTGATTGAGGATGCTGCCTCCTCATTGTGTGTGCGCCTTAAGAGCAGTTTCACATGCAAATCGGGTACGCTGAACACGAATCTTATGTCAGAACTTCTGGTTTGAATTGTAAAAAAAATTCTCGCCAAAAACTGAAAAAGTTAGGACGACTAGCGATATTCAAAGGCTTTTTTCGGAATATTTTGGTTTAAAAGACGCAGAATTGAATTTTCTTTTTCGTGCAATAAAAATGGCGTAGGGCGTTAGGCCCCTTTTTTCCATTTGTGGAAAAAAGGCCAAACGACTTACGTAAGTCGTTTGGCCCCTTTTTTCCACTTTTTTAAATACGCGCCTTTTTTAGTTTTATTGTTTTTTGCAGTTTGTTGTTTTTTTATTGTTATTTTCTTGAATAACAGTCATAAATTAATTTCTATAAGACTATTAAGCCTCAGGGTGGATAGGGAACCACCTGGTACCTCCTCCAAATGGGTATCCATCTCTAAAATCCAAAATTTTGGATTTAGCTGAAACTAACTAGAAGTCATTCTACCCTATCCATAATCGTGTCCCAAACACGGTTTGATAATGCTAAAACAGCAATTTGACTTGCAGGAGCCCCAGTTCTGCATTAATCACGTATCCCGAAGGGTAACCAGGTGGTGCTCAGGTCCTTCTACCTAGGTAACGGTACTCTGGTGGAAATGCCTCGGTAGTAGTAGCCAGGCAGTGTTACCCAATGCTCAAATGGTTTAGGTGGATGAAGATACCTGGAAAAGAATGGATACATATAGTAAGTGGATACCTAGGCAGATAGGTCGAAATGAGGGAGTTAACTGGTTGGTCTACTTAGTCCGGGTCCATATCCGGGTACAAGTGGTGGATTTGGATGTCCACCTGGGTAAATTTTTCTCTCTCTTATTTTTCGGCTTCGAGAAGCTATTACGTTCACTTATTCCGATAATCTGAATATACTCTGTAAATTCCAAACTGTCATTTTAGCTATTTACCAAAACTCAAAATTACCCTAGAAAATGGCATTTACTATTCTCAAACCTTTTTTAGAATGCTCAAATTACTGCAAAAAACGGATTTCGGAAACCCAAACACATGGAAAAAATTTTTTCACCAAATGGACGACCATTTGGTTGGGTTGGTGCATAAATCATCCAATAATACGGGTGCTAGATTATAGAAAAACATCTTAAGTGATAAGAATTTTCACAAGAAAAAAAAGATTAATTTGAAAATCTTTGATGAGGAATTTAGCGGCCAGAGGGAGAATTCACCGTAGGGAAATTTACCAGAAGGAGTATACACCGCGGGAAAATTTATCTGGAGCCAAGATTATGAAAAGCACAAAAACAATAAAATAAATAAAAGGCGCTAATTCAAAAAGTGGAAAAAAGGGGCCAAACGACTTACGTAAGTCTTTTGGCCCTTTTTTTCCACAAATGGAAAAAAGGGGCCTAAAGGCTACGACCCATAAAAATTAGGAGGGGGCAAGCTGATTTACGACTTTCATGACGGTTTTTTCACCAAAATATAATGTTTGAAAAACACTGATTTTTTGAAAAAACACATTTTTTCGCTAAATTTCTTTACAGATTGTAAAATTTTTGTGTTCTACCAAAAGAGCAACTCATTTTGCATGGAATAAGCTTTAAAACAAGTTTACAACATCGGAATTTCACTGACTGCGAATTGTATTAAGAAATGTACTGGTTTTTCTGAGTTCTAAACTTTGGTAGGCCACAGCTCAGCAAAATCCATAGAAAAGTGGACGGAATTTGATGCTCAGTGCTCAGCACATCATAGACTTTCGTTTATGTCCAAATACTCAATGTCCAATTTTCCGAGGCGTCCGACCCAGGTACAAAATTACAAAACTTCTCTTTTAAAAGAGACAAATGGCTGTATTGTGAGGTGAAGGGACAATACAAGTGCCACATACCGTATTCACTCTAATGAAATTTTTTGAGCTGCAAATTGACATTTGTAGAAGAGGAGCAGAACTATCTTTCGACCGGTTATTGGTCTGTGTGTTATGTGAATATACTGCCGCAAAATAGATGTAAACATTCGAAGTGTTTACATCTAAGTTAGAGCTTTTCGGAGCGTCCGGCTAATTTTTTGGATGGCTGAGCATATGGCTTGGCCTGGAACAAGAGGGAAATGTTGTTCGGCAAAAAAATGAAGGTTCGAATCCCAGTAACGGCACACTGTGTTTACTTTATCTATTTTTTTATTAAAGGGGCATGCCCGTGCGTTAAGGCGCGAACCAGCAGTTTTTTCGAATTTTTTTCGAATCGTCTCCTTTTCCCCTCGTTCTGCGTCAAATCTGATATAGATGACCTTACCGTATATTCTCGATTAGAAGGCCCCTCTCTAATAGAAGGCCCCCTTGAGGACCTATATATCAGCATAGAAAAAGAAATTCGCAAATCTGTTTTTCGCGTTTTCTTAGTTAGCACGAGCTCACCTGATTCCACTTTTAAAATTTTAGTTGAGCACCCAAAAATCTCAAAATCAAAATATTTTTTTTCCGACTTTTTTAGGGTTGAAAATAGAAGGCCCGGGCCTTCTAATAGAGAATATACGGTATACTGCTTTTAAAAACTAGACAGAAAACTTAAAAAATCTAGACGAGAACGAATGTGAAAATTTATCGAGAAAGAAAAGGACTGCTGGTTCGCGCCTTTTGTCCCCATCGGGCACGATCATGCCCCTTTAAGTTCACTTCCTACTAGGCTCACTTTCTACTACTCAAGCCATCGATCAATCGATTGCGACTATTTTCAGCACTGTTTCACCGTCAACATATGGACCTGGTCACCGATGAGGGCTAACAAGTAGGGTTGGCCTCCCTCCCTCCCTCCCCCCCGCTTTTTTACCAAATTTTCCTTATACCTCCCCACCGCTCCTCCCGCACCCAAAAATCTCGAATCGAATTCCATATTTTCCGATTTCTGGGGGCTTGAAAAATAAGCGCCCCGGGGCGCTTATTAGAGGAAATACGGTAACTGTCTTCCTTCCCCGTTAAAGGACAAATCTCGGTCTGCAAATGTCGAGCTGCAAAAGTCAATCTGCAAATGTCGCATATGTGAATATCTGTTTGAAAATTTTGTTCTGAAAATGCTGCTTCCTCAAATGAATAGTCTGTTATTGTCGGCCTACAAATTTACAGATTGCAAATGTCGGTCCAAATTTGTATGATATGTGAAAGTAGTGTCTGAAAATGTCTAGTTGTGAAATGTTGCGGCTGTTGATGTCGGAAAGTCAATGAAGGTCATGAACTATCAATATTCAATTTTCAGTTTGCACATGACGAGATACAGATGACGGGCTGCAATAATTTAAGGGCAAAAATTCTCAAGCAAAAGCAACAACTGCTGAAATATATACTCAAATGTCTTGTCTGCCTTTTCTAGTCCTCATCTGTCACCAGACCAACATATGCCTTGAATTCGTGATTTCGCGCGAATGGCAAAATTGTGTGGAATTGGACATCGTCGGGTGTTTTTTGAATTCTAATTGTAACTAAATGTTACTTTCTTCTAAGTTTGACAGCTCTGATGAAAGATGATAAGCTTGGCTGCATTTTCGTATATGAAACGTGTGAATTGTATGAAAAGTCAGGAGATATCAGTTAAACCAGTCGAAAAACCTCGAAAACTATCGACTTTCGAAAAATAAGCCGATTTTAGCCTGTAAATAAGCTTTAGTAAGTGTGCAACTTTGTAATGATAATCTTGTTGAATTATTTCGACACCAAACTTATAAATTAAAGGAGATCAAAAAGACATGCAACCAGTGGTGGTCGATCTGTGACCTAGACGATGCGCTTGTGAAGTTTCCCCTCCCTTTAATGTTATATTAGTTGCTTTAATATGCTATCGTGACATACTTATTCTTCTATATATTCTATATATTATTATATTCTTTATACCGTATTTCCTCTAATTAGCCCACCCTCTCTAATAAACCCACCCCTTCGACTTTGAGGGTCTGTATCTCGGAACAGGGTGAATATTTTGCCAAGCTGTTTATCGCGTTTTCTTAGTTACCGCGAGTTCTACCGATATAGCTTTTCAGATTTTATAATTTTCAATAGAAAAACTCGAGATTGAATTCAAATTTTTCCGATTTTCGGGTGATTGAAAAATGAACCCACCAGTGGGCTAATTAGAGAAATGCGGTATGTGTCTTTTTGCAAAATAGAGAACCTTAAAAATTCCTGAAAAAAGATTAAAATGTATATTTGTGGGTTCCACAATGGCAAGTACTGCGTTGGCGAGTTTCGCGTTGGTGACTTGCGACCCACAAAAGTGCATGTAATAGCAGGGCTCCCAAGTGTGCTGATTTTAATAATAATCTTCCTGAATAATTAAAATCCAAGTTTTCGCAATTTTCGGATTTTCGACCATTTTTTTATTTATTTTTTTTAAATACCATACAGTCAACTCCCGATTTAGTGTACACCGGATTTAGTGTACACCTCGGTTTAGTGTACACCTGGATTAAATCATTTTCGCCGGCGGTTAATTAAAATGACTAGAATGAACCCTCGATTTAGTGTACATTTAATTTAGTGTACGCCTGGAGCCGGTCCCCAGGGTGTACACTAAATCGGGAGTTGACTGTATGTCAACATTCAGATTATTTAAAAAAATCTGTTACATGGGTTTCGTAGCTCTTGAGCTGCGCTATAACATGGTATTAAAATTTTTAGAGACGCTAGAAATTCTATATAACAATTAATTACTTAAATGAGGAAAATGCTTGTCAACTTCTCGAAATGAGCTGTCCAATGTTGGAGCCAAATGGTGGCTCATTCAGAATAATTAAGTTCAGTTTAATATGCCATCTGAAAGAAAATGTCGATGATACTCGGTAATACCCCCGCCCTATTCCTGAATTTGAGAGTTTTTTTGCTGAGAAATTTTTTAGTGCTGATTTTGGCTGATTTTCGACGCTACTCGGTAATACCCCCTCCCCCCAAATCGACTTTTTTGGGAGTGTCTAAAAACCATTTTTATGCAATAATTTTGCCATAAAAGGTTCAGAAAAGCAATTTAAAAGGGATTATGGGCTGTATTGGGAGGGGAAGGGAACAATAGGGGGCCACTTTTTTTTAGCTGCTTTACCATGTTTTTCAACTCGGGCCGTGGCAAAAATAGACTCTATATGCATTTTATGATCAAGAGTACTTCTCGGAATCATGTCTAAGGTAAGTGCGTGCGCGCATCTCTAACTCTCAAGCCCCCTGCGCCCTCTTCGGGGGCGCAGGGGGCTTGGGGGCTTGGAGTTGAGATGCGCACACCCACATACCTTAGACACAAATCACTCGAAAGTGACTCTGGATGCATAAAAAATGTATGCATACCAGAGTTATTTATGCGGTAGGCCTCAGTATTCAAGACTATGTTCAACATCTTTGATTTTTCGACCGAAAAGGGTCTCCCCCATTTTCCGGCCTGAGGCTACGAGCCAGAAGCTCAGCCATCTAAAAGTTAAACAACAACCACCAGGATACACCCGGCTAATCGGTCCGATCATTTCGAGTCCTTATACTATTACGTGCACCACAAGTGGCTGGTTTGAAAGTGATTTCAACACTTAGAGAATTAATACTCTTTGGTTCTTATAGGCACTATAGAATTGTCCCTTCCCCTCACAATACAGCCCTTGAACCCTATTTTAATTGCTTTTCTGTTCCTTTTATGGCAAAATTATTGCTTAAAAATGTGTTTTGACCACTCCTAAAAACTTATTTTGGGGGGGGGGGGGGGGGGTGTATAACCGAGTAGCGCCTGATTTTCACTAAAAGTGCTGATTGCAGAAAAAATGGTATGAAAAGTTGAAATTTAGGTACTTATTTAGTTGGGACCCCTCAAAAGGTCATTTTCAGATTTTTCACTAGTATTATTTTTTGACCCAAAATTAACTTTTACTGTGACATCAAAAACTCAAGTACAGATAACTATTAAGTCCAAGTACGTGTCAGAAAATTAATTTAAGACACAAAAGCTTTATGGAACAGCCAGAACCTTGTTATCTCACCATTATCATACCTGCACGGGCGCTGGCTCCGGGCGCCCAACGCCGGCGCCAGGCAAATTTTCACCATTTTTGGGCGCCGGCGCCCATTTCATACCGGCGCCGGTGCCCAGCTCCGAGAAACCACCGCAGTACTGCATTTTTTAAATATTTTGTTGACATTTTAAAGCCTTTTTAGTATTTAAAAATAAAAAAATATATGCTTAACACATATTATAAACCCCGGCGCCGACTCTTTTGGGCGCCGGCGCCAGGATTGCGCCAGCGCAAATTTTCAAGTGGCGTCCGCGCCCATCCGGCGCTCGGCGCTGATTTTAAAGTGGCAGCGGCGCCCGGCGCCGATTCTTGAAAGGCTCGGCGCCCGGTTCGGCGCCCGGCGCCAATTTTTTCGAGCGTGCAGGTATGACCATGATAAAGAGTTTTTGCTAAAAAAGAAGTATGTGGGAAGTGACATTATGTTTCAACTTTGATCCCATACTGGTGAAGAATATGTTTGCGCTGAACATTTTTCCTTACTTTAGTTTTCGATGTTACACAAAAAAGTTAACTTTCAGTCAAAAAAATCAAACTAGTGAAAAATCTAAAATGACCTTTTGGGCCCCAACTTAATGAGTACCGAAATTTATACCGTCTTCTAAAAAATGGTAAAATATTTCCCGCAGATTGTTTTGAAATACCGTATATCCTCTATTAATTGGTTGACCTTAAGTTAGTCAGTATTTTTTCAACATATTGACAATCCAACATTAGATCATATCTCGGTAACCAAGTATTATTTTGAATTTCTGTTATTTTATTCAAATACCTGAGGAAATTTCGGCGTGCCTATAAAAGAAATTAGAGAAATGCTCAATGAAGGATCTGATAAAAAAGACATTTGCTCAAATAAGGGTTTGCTCAAATAACATGTTTGCTCAATCACTTGTTTGGCCAATCGTATATTTGATCTCTTCACTTGTTGGTAAAAGAATATTTGGTCAATTTACTCTTTTGGCCTAGAACAAACCTGTGCAAGGGCCGACCTGGAAAGCTATCACTTCTTCTGAAGCTTGTATAGGAATCTCAGATATCCTTAATTAATTGATCTCTCAATAGGTTACAGGTTCGAAACCCGGTGGTGACAACCATTTTTGCTCAACTAGTCACGGAATAGCAAAAAGTCTTATCAATTAATTTATTTATTTGTTAATTTTAAAACAAAATATGCTATCATATGTGAAATCGTGTGTTGAGTTAGGCCTCAAACACAATGAGGAGTCTGTTTGCGGATGCTAAATCGGATTTGTAGCTCGGAAAAGGCCATAACTTTTTTTTCAATTTTCAAAAATTATTCTTTTGTTGCCATCTTGTAGCTAAGATTCAATTTGAGATAAAAATGTGAGACCCGCCCAAGACTCCTGACCAGAATTTGAGTCAGGAGTCTTGGGTGGAGCTTTACATTTTTATCTCAATTTTTTTAAAAACATCTACTTTACAAAATACTCGTCTGATAGCCCTGAATCTTAGCTACAAGATGGTACCAAAAAAATAATTTTTGAAAAATTGAAAAAAAAGTTATGCCTTTTCCGAGCTACAAATCTGATTTAGCATCCGCAAACAGACTCCTCATTGTGTTTGAGGCCTTAGGTTTGATAAAACCAAAATTTCGATTCTATCCACCCGAATCCCAAAACTCGGGATGGGTACCTTTGGTCCAGGTGGATATATACCTGGAGAATCTGAAAAATGAAAGAGAGATTTTTAAATCAAAAACTATTCTATCATATGCAAAATCATGTGGGGAATCCTGTTTGACAAGACCAAAACTGCGATTACACCCACCCAAACCCAAACTGGGTACCATACCCACCTGCAAATTTTGGTAAAATTTCAAAACAAACTATGTTATCATATGTAAAATTGTGTTGTGAGTTGGGTTTGAAAAGACCAAAGCTACGATTCTAATTTTAAAGATACAGGCCATCCATCTTAATATCCACCTGGCCCTGAGTACCCACGCTAGGTTTTGCAAATTTGAGTCATTAAATCACAGTTTAGTATTGTCAAACCATGTTCAGCGTAAAATTTTGGGTAGGATAACATGGTTCGAAATTTCTTTCAAATCATGTGAAAAACTAAAATTTCGGTATTTGGATACAGATGAGCCCTCAAAATATATGTACCTATCTGGTATGGGTGTTGTGCCGAGAAGATTATTATGATTTCTGATATAAACAGGGCTAGAGCAAATGTTCTTTTACCAAAATATACGATTGGACAAACAATTAGATATTCAAACAAGTGATTGAGCAAATATGTTATTTGAGCAAACCCTTATTTGAGCAAATGTCTTTTTTATCAGATCCTTCATTGAGCATTTCTCTAATTTATCTTTTATAGGCACGCCGAAATTTCGTATACCAGGTTTTTCCAGACTGTCGACCCGGCACCGCCCCACGCCCCAGGGTTTTTCAGATTATCCCAGACTGAGCACACTGAGCACAATTTGTAGCGAGTCGAATGTCAGTCCTGTGGACCACCTTATGCACTTTTGTTAAATTTTTAAGAATATTTTTGATACTCATGAAAGCTTAGATCCTGAGCTATTTTTTTGTAAAAAAACACAAAAATAGCAGTAGAAAACTTATCTCCGATAACAAAAAGAAGTTCAAAAAAGTCGGTACTTGTGCACTTGGGGGCCCCTTTTTTGGTTAACTGTGAATATGGTTTAAACGTCTCCTAAGTAATTTTTATACGCCAGAAACGATAAAAAAAGTTCTTTCCTAAGAATTTCCGCACTAAAAAGTGAAGTTCACAAAAAAAGTTGGCTACCAAAAATTGACCAACTGCCTTGATCCCCCAAGGTGAAATATCGTATATTAAGGTATTCTTTCAGTTTTGGTCACTGAGCTGGGCAAAAGAGTCTTCAATGCATGTATGATCAAAAGTCTCTCTCGGAATCATGTCTAAGGTGAGTGAGTGCCCCCCGAAGGGGGCGCAGGGGGCTTGGTTGTTGGGGTTGAGATGCGCACACCCACGTACCTTAGACACCAATTACTCGGAGTAACTCTGGATGCATAAAAACCATATGCATACCAGAGTTTCTTTATGCGTAGGCCCAGCTAACAAAACTATGTTCAAATTCCATCTTTTTTGGATTTTTTAAGATGTATAGGTACCCTTTTTGGTTTAATTACCTTGGGGACCAGGCAGTTGGTCAATCTTTGGTAACTAACTTTTTGTTGAGAACTTCACTTGTAGTGCGGGAAATTGTTAGGAAACAACTTTTTATCGTTTCTGGGCGTATAAAAATTACTTAGGAGACGTTTAAACCATATTTACAGTTAACCAAAAAAGTCGCCCCCCCCCCAAGTGCACAAGTGCCAAAAAGTCGACCGCGAAGGGGGTTATTTTTCCTGTTATATTTACAAGCATACCGTATTTCCTCTAATTTCTCCCTTCCTCCTCATTTCTCCTCTCCCTCTTA
>SADC01001321.1:596682-656362 GCA_004194705.1 Ditylenchus dipsaci | reverse complement strand
TACTTGGAGTTAAGATGTGCACACCCACATACCTTAGACACAAATCCTTCGAAAGTGACCTGGATGTCATAAAAAAATGTATGCATACCAGAGTTTTCTTTATGCGGTAGGCCCCAGAACAAAACTATGTTCAAATCCCATCTTTTGGGGTCTCCAGAATACCTTTCTGGGTGGTTTTGCCTCGCGGGACCAAGGCAAAAGTAAAATTTTGTCAATGTTTTTTCAAAAAACGGTTTTTGGTTCAGAAAATACTTGAAACACCTTTTTATCGTTGAAAGCGCATAAAAAATTACTTAAAAGTGGTTCAAACATGATTTTTGAGGATTGATACGAGTTGGGGCATGCGAGTTGGGATTGATACGAGTTGGGTGTCGTTCCTTTTTTGTCCTTTCTTTGGCACCCCAAATCTTTTTTTGTTAAAAATTTAGTCAAATCTTTTTATCGCTTGAGAATGGCAACAAGCACTGGATAAAATGACCCTTTTACTTCAAGAATAGTCAAAATGTCCTTTTTTTTTACCTAAATGTCCTTTTTGAAATTTCATCATCGGAGCCCTGGCCTATATGCATTTTATGATCAGGGGTGGTAGTAACAATCAACGGATAAAATCCGCGGATAGAAATATCCGCGGATAAAAACCTGTAGTAACAATCACGGATAGAAAATCTACGAATATGGATAAAATCCGCGGATAAAATCTGCGAATAAATATGAGCATGGTTATTTTCGCTAAAAGTAAAAAAGTTAAACTTCTATTTTTTTATGTTCTCCTTGAACCAGAAAATGTTTTATTTATATTTATTCATGTGTTATTTATAAAACCAGTCGAAAAATATTGCATAAATCTTTTTTGCACCATGTTTTCAAAGGCACAAGTGTTCCCTTAAATCTAACTAAAGTTTTATAATTTTTACAATTAGTCTAACACAGAGATGGAGAAAGTATTTTTCCGGAAAAATTTGTACACTTAGAAACAGCAGAAGCTTTTTTTCAAATCCAAGTAAAACTTCCCCAGATAGATTTGTTTTCGGAATACTGTTTTAACCCGTTTTTTTCCCACGGGTATGAAATTAACCTAAAAATTTCAAATTTTTTTTCTTTGGAACATCATTTACAGGGGTAAAAGATCGATTTTATTTTAAAAGTGTTGTTAAAAATAGCAAAATAGCGTTAAAAACAGCCCCGCTTTGGCCTTAGGTATCTTCTCTCTTTTGATCATTTTTTTCAGCCTCGGTTTAAACCGAGGGCTGAAAAAAAAACATATAGGAAGGTGCAACATTTGCTATTTTTCGTTAGTTTTTCACGTGAATTCTTGAAGCAAGGTACAGGATGCAGGCCTACATTACATTTTTCGCATTTCTTGTTAGTTCTCCCATCACAAACCCGCAGTGAAGAGATAAGTCTGTTGTGGCATCCAATGATTGTACCCGTCAAGCCGCACACTCTCATTTACTCGCTTAGAAGTTAGTTGTCTATCTTGGATGATCTTCGGCGGGTACTGTGGGTGACTTCCATATGTTTGCATATAGGAGGTGGCAACATAGCGGCGAAAACTGGAGGTAGTCCACTTAGGGTGGACTTTTCTAAACAACTGCCAGGCGTTGTGCACTGCAGTATCTACTCCAAAGCAGAAGCACGACCACCACCACTTCTTGGAGCCAATGGAAACCCTATAGTTATTGATATGTGGTCCATTCTGTCCACACCACCCATGTGCTTTGTTGTAGCAGGTACAGTGTTTGTGCTGCTCGATCTGGATCCTTTTCTTTTCCTTGGCCGACCAACGGCTTACGAAATGCATGGATCAAGGTCGTCGAGGGTTGTCAACATTATAACTGGCCGGTTGTCGTTCCACGCAAGTACAAGGACCCCTAAATTCACTAAAGTAATGAATAGCCGGCTAGCGTGTCTGGAATCTAAATTTTTGTTCTATATTCTAATCAAAATTACTGCAAAATACATTGTGCAGGCACAACTTTCACTACTACTAGGCGCTGCCGGCTCCTCTCAACACTCTCCCTCCTCATCGCCCACTTATACTTCTTCAACCTCCATGGCTTCCTCATCAGAGTCCTGTGCTTCCGGAGGGATCGCAACAATCTCCATTTGTTCCACGTCCACATCCTCCGACTCTAACAAGGATAGACACTCGAGAGAGATTGACCCAGCTCTCCCATATTAGGCGAATTTACTTTAGCAAAAATAATATATTTGTCGACAAAGTGTTGTACAAAATCAAATGATAAAGGGAAGTGACTTCCTTCCTTCTTTCTTCAAAACAGCCAGCTGTATTTCAAAAGAACTATATCAACTAAGAGAAAAAGAAGCATAAACATATGCTAATAGGATGACTCATAACTTCTTTCTACTGATCAAACACTATTTTGATATCATTTTTACTAGGGTTGTACCGGTTCGGTTAATCGACCCGGTCGGTTAACCGAACTGGAACGATTTTGGCCAAACTAAACCGGACCGAAAAACGGGTACGAAAAAAATCCGGTTAACCGGAAACCGGGTTAAAGCAAAATTCGGTTAATTTACGACAAAAAAAAACCGAAAGCCCGGGTACAAGCCGGTTAACCGACCGAAAAAAACTGAAAACCCGTAACCGAAAAACGGGTGCGCGAAAACACGGTTAGCCGAAAACCGGGTAGGGCCAAATTAACTGAAACCGTACAACCCTAATTGTTACAACAAACCACAATAATTTACCCCTATATACAACGTTCCCAAAAAAAAATAAAAATAAAAATTTTTTTGAAAATTAATTCGGGCAAAAATGTTAAGGAGAACATAAAATATTTAGTTTAAGTTTTTACTTTTAGTGGAAATAACCATGCTCATATTATCGCAGATTTTATCCGCGGATAAAATCCGTGGATATATGCCGCGACATTTATCCTTAGCTGCGAATAAATCCGCGGATTTTATCCGTATCCACGGATATTTCTATCCGTGATTGTTATCCGCGATTTTATCCGTTGATTGTTACTGCCACCCCAGGGGTCAATTATTTGCTTTACCTTCTAAAAAGTTTTAATTAAAAAATAGCCTAATTCGATCTTTTAAATTTCCCGTGATAATTTGTTTGAATATAGCCAAACGACATATTATTAGAAAGCAAGACAAAAAGGCTTCCTTAGAGGCTTGAAAGAGGGGCTGCATAGGTTTCGGCTAATAAAGCCTGAATTAAAAACCATACGTTTTTAAATGAGTCCTCGTTTAATTTGGGAATTTGAGAGCATTGCACTCATGTTGGGAGATCCGATTTTGTGTTATTCGTACTCAGTAGGTCTTAAAGCCGGGTACTTCTTTAGTTCCCAACCCGCCCCCCCCCCCATATACTCGATTTTTGAAAAGCGACCCCAAATCACCCCCGACTCATTTTTTTCTGCACAACAAGATACGAAAAAGCATTCTAAAACTTTCTTCTAATAAGAAAAATAATTTTTTTCAAAAAAATTGCCACCCGCCCCTTGGGGGCAGATGGTCTTTTTTTGGGTATTCAGGGTCTTTTGGGTGATTTATCACATTTTTCTTGCTGGAGCTGGCAAAAATAGTCTCAAAATTCAATTTTTGATCAAGAGTCTTGCTTGGAATTATATCTAAGGTAAGTTGTGCGCGCATCTCTAACCAACCAAGCCCCTGCGCCCCTTCGGGGGCGCAGGGGGCTTGGTTGCTTGGGTTGAGATGCGCACCAACACTACCTGAGACACAAATCACTCGAAAAATGACTTGGATGTATAAAAACATATGCATACCAGAGTTGGGCCACTTTTATTTTGCTGCTTTACCATGTTTTTCAACTCGGGCCGCGGCAAAAAAGACTCTATATGCATTTTATGATCAAGTGTACTTCTCGGAATCATGTCTAAGGTAAGTGAGCGCGCGCATCTCTAACTCTCAACCCCTGCGCCCTCTTCGGGGGCGCAGGGGGCGCGGGGCTTGGAGTTGAGATGCGCACACCCATACCTTAGACACAAATCACTCGAAAGCGACTCTGGATGCATGAAAACATGCATACCAGAGTTATTTATGCGGTAGCCCCAATATTCAAAAAATGTCCAACATCTTTGTTTTTCGCCGAAGAGCATTCCCCTCGTTCTACAAGCCGGCCAGAGGCCAGCATTCCAAAATTGGGCCTAGCACTCACTTTGGGGGGGGGTTTATATTACAGTAGCTTTTATGGGGGGGGGTATATTACCGTAGCGCCAAATATTTTATACCATTCGATAGAGAATTTCAGGGCTGCTAATGACAGAAGTGCAAAAAGTGTAATAAAAAGATCTATCAGCTCTCTTGAAATGTAGAGTTTTTTTTATGGGACTCTCTGTTATATTAATTGTACATTTGATCGTTGTGCGCAAAACAGATACAATTATCTGGGCTCTGAACCGTTTGCTCTACGTCTGAATTTTATCTGTGACTGTAATTATTCAAAAAATTATGTGACATCAGGTAGCATTCACCAGAATAATCACTTTGTGGGACACTAAAACCCAAGACGGTCGATGAAGACAACAAAGAAATATCTAATTTTAACCTGTTTTTAATTTCTAAAAATTCGTTCAGAGCCAGTATGATGTCATGAGATCAAATTCGTTTGCTTCTTCAGGACTTAAATTACTGACGATAACAGGCACTGAATGAATATTTCCTTGATGAGAAAAGATACCTGAATGCCCCATTGTACCTGAAAATAGTTATATTAAATTCCGTAGACAATTTGGTAATTAGTATGGGCTTATAACCACTCTCGCTAGGCAGCCTCTTGTAGATAAGTTCACGGCTCCGACAGTTATGTTACTATGGCCTAGACATACTGTCTTGAGGGTGGAGCACGAAGGCACATAGAGAGTGGCATTTGATTACACACAGCTTGACTAATGCAATAATTGCCACATAGATGGAAAAATTGTGACTTGTCTCAATATGTATGTGGTTCGTATGTTCGAAATGTACGAAATGTATAACTTACGCAACCAGCACACCTGAAAATCATCAATAGATATTTTTTAGAAAGAGTAGACAGGCAAGAAAGATATGAGACATAAAGCTAACCAAATACCACATCCTAGCTTGCTTCGCCACGAGTCCGTGATGCTTACCTGAAAAACAAGAAAAAGTCATAGAAAAAGTTATATATGAATCACCAACACCGCAGACAGCAGTGCGAATCAGCAAAAAAACAGTGGTAATCAGTAACGAAAATATGCCACAAGGTGTAAACCATATACCAATCACTGCCATCTAGCTAAAGACACCCTGAAAATCTAATTCAGAACCCTTGGTTGAGCTAGAGGAGGTATCAAAAATACTTGGGCAGAAAATTAGCGAAAAAAATTGCGGGAATTCAATTTTATCTGATAGATAAAATTTTATCGGCTGTACCCGAAATTTAAGCGACGATTTGCTAAGCGGTCGTTTGCTAAGAAAAAAAATTTAAGCGTGATTTTGCTAAGAATTCACAATTTAAGCGCCAATTTGCTAAATGGTCGTTTTGCTAAGATTTTTTGCGAAGTAGTTGTTTTGATAAAGATCTTGTTTGTTAAGCTACATCTTCTTCAGTTCGGTACCTTAAAACCCAAACGATTCAATCCAAAATTGTGTTCTAAAAGCGGTTTAATTTAAATCGGGGCTAATTGCACCAGAGGATTCGAGCCAGTAACCTTGGTGATGAGTATATGGACTTCTTCGCCAAGTAAACACTCAAAATTATGATAAAAAAAGGTATGCACCCAGGTGGATTCGAACCAGCATCCTCGGCGATGGCTATCCAAGTGGTCGGTCCACTTTGATCAAATTTTTTTTTTACGTTTTTCGGGTTCAAAAACAATTTTCTGCACTGATTCGAGCATGCTGAAGATGGTTTGACAGTGGTAAAATCACGTTTTATCGATAAATTTAGAGTTATTGCTAACGATTGATTTATCAAAATCAAGAATTCACGATAACTCAAAAATTTCTTGAAAAACGTTGATTTTACCACTGTCAAACCATTTTCAGGATGCTCGAATTAGTGCAGAAAAATTGATTTGGAAACCGAAAACGTAAAAAAAATTTTTGATCCAAGTGGACGACCACTGGATAGCCATCGCCGAGGATGCTGGTTCGAATCCACCTGGGTGCACACTTTTTATTTTACCGTAATTTCAGATATAAAAAGACGAACGTTTGACCTTTCAGGTCATTTGGAGGGATCGAGAGGCAAAGAAGGGATCAATTGTGCCTGCTAGTCAAGATGCTGAAGTCGCTTGTTTATGTTCCAGTTGATGATGTGAGGATGCTTTCAATATGATTCTTCGAAAGGAAGTGCTCAACCCTGATGGAACATCAAGTTTGAGTTTGGCGGGCCAGAAATAAAAATTTCTTGATTACTTCGTCAAGGTTACCTTTTCTAAGAATACTTTGCGTTTTTATACTCTCATAGTGCAGACATGGATAGGTTGACTAACGAGAGGCCCTTTTTGCTGTGAAACTGTGGAATTGCTTCGAACTACAAAAAGAAGGCAAGTCAAAACGACAACTCACTCGAAGCCTGGCACAATTCCCTTCACTATGCTCTGGCTACTCAGATGGGAAGAAACCTAAGTTCTGGAAATGGCTGAGACAAATGAAGAAGAGGTAGTCTGCAGGAGGCCAAGCTTGCATCTCTGAGGGCGGAAAAATTCCAAAGCTGAAAAACTGCAGATAAGAAAAGGGTGAATCAAAGTATGGAGATTGCAAAGAAATACACGAAAGAGAAATTATTTGATTATGTAAAAACTTGGTCTTGTAACTGTTTGGAAGAGCGTAGGATTTATTGTGAACCTTGGTTGGTTGAATAAAGTTTATTGTCAACGATCTGAAATTTGGTGAGTGAGTTTTGATCTAAGCCGGACACGAATCTAAGATTAGATCGTTGTGACTTTGGAATAGGCTTTTGATAGATACTTCGCTTGCAGTCTGCTTCTCGATTAAAGTGACCCATCGGGAGTTAACTTAGAGGTCACTATATTTAAGGGGTCACTATATCGGCAGTGGACCCTCAGGTATGAGATTATTATTTCGTAATCACATAACCCATAAATTAAACAATATTGATCACGCCTAGTTACCATCATCTGGTACCACCACCGAAAAAGCTGCCTGAGTACACTGGTACCACTACCTGGTGCCTTTTCCTGGTAACATGCAGATCTAATTAATTATCTACCAAACAATAACAGTCAGAGCTATTTTTGACGTAACTAAAACATACATAAGTATTGTATAAATAAAAATAATTTTGTGTAACTTTTAAACCGCAGCTATTTTTTGACAGAACCGGATAAAAACGAAAACATATTTAAAGGCCTGACCTCTTCCTACTCGGTGGTCCCCCGCCAATTCAAAAATTTTCTCTTGATCATTGGATTCTGTACGGATTTTCCGCCACGTTTCTAACAAACTAGGCCTGAAATCAAATTTAGGCTTAGTTTTGTTAGAAACTTAGCGGAAAAATCCGACAGAAGTCCAATGATCAGGGAAGAAATTTTGAATTGCGGGACCACCGAGTAGGAAGAGGTCAGGCCATTTAAATATAAACATTTTTGTCCTAACAAGGGAGAGCTGCATTTACAGAATGGAAAAGGATAATGCATTGAGGAGTACAGCAATTTTTATGCTTTCGTGTCAATACCCCACAATTTCGAAAATCCAAACTATGAGAGACTTTATCTCAGCACAGAGCTTGAATATCGGGAAGATCTCAGGCGTGTTGTGAGTGGCACCGGTGCGGAATTTTCAGATCGGTGTCGTGAGCTGGTGCCGGTGCCTGAAATTCAGGTCGGTGCCGTGGCGGTGCCGAAATTTCGGCTCGGTGTCGTGAGCTGGTGCCCATGCCGCGATTCTAAGATTTGCAACACTGTCTCAGCACCTTTGTTACAACATGAACGTTGCACATTTCTTACAACATCACGCATTATTTTAATTATGGTCTTTGACCCTCAACGACAGAAAAAAATGGCTGTACCCGAAATTTAAGCGCGATTTGCTAAGAAAAAATTTAAGCGCGAATTTGCTAAGAATTCACATTTAAGCGCCAATTTGCTAAATGGTCGTTTTGCTAAGAATTTTTTGCTAAGTAGTTGTTTTGATAAATATCTTGTTTGTAAGCTGCACTTTCTTCGGTTCGGTTTAATTCGGGGTACAGGCTTAAAAACCCAAACGATTCAATCCAAAATCATCTTCTAAAAATGGTTTAATTAATCGGGGTCTCCTACTCTGGACTGATTGCACCAGAGGTATTCGAACCAGTAACTTTGGTGATGAGTATTAGGACCTCTTCGCCAAGTAAACACTCAAATTACGATAAAAAAGGTATGCACCCAGTGGATGCGAACCAGCATCCTCGGCGGTGCTATCCAAGTGTCGGTCCATTGGATCAAAAACTTTTTTTTTCTGTTTCGTTTCCAAAACAATTTTTCTGCACGATTCGAGCATGCTTGAAGATGGTTTGACAGTGGAAAATCCGTTTTATCGATAAATTTAGAGTTATGCTAACGATTGATTTATCAAGATCAAGAACTTACGATACCTGAAAAATTCTCGATAAACGTGATTTAACACTGTCAAACCATCTTCAGCATGCACGAATCAGTTCAGAAAAATTATCTTGGAATCCACAAACGTGAAAAAAAAATTTTGATCCAAGTGGACGACCACTTGGATAGCCATCGCCGAGGATGCTGGTTCGAATCCACCTGGGTGCACACTTTTATATTTTACCGTAATTTCAGATATAAAAAGACGAACGTTTGACTTTCAGGTCATTTGGTGAATATAGCTCTACTATTGAGACCTGGATATATCAACCTGTCCAGGTCGTACCAACCCTAGATTTGGATTGGGTAGGTGAAATCGCACTTTCGTCTCAACCAGTGTTTTTGAAACGAATACGAAATCGGGTTTACGAACGAATTGCAAACGAAATGAAAACGAAAACGAAATGGTGTCTCAAAGCGAAACGAAAACGAAAACGAATGCAATGTGAAATGAATGCGAAAACGAAAAACGAATTCGTTTCAAAATGAAATGAAAACGAAAACGAAATTTCGTTTTCATTTCGTTTTGATACCCCATTTCGTTTTCGTTTCATTAAATTCGAAATTTCGCTTTGATTTCATTTCGCATGATTTCGTGTCGTTTATGAAAACACTGGTCTCAACAAGTCCAATTATTCACATTTTTTTTTGGTTGGAAAAATAGATTTTTTTTATTTAAATGAACTTTTTTATTTTTAGGTCATCCAGGTGAACATCCACCTGTCAGGGATACCTACACCAGGTATTGAAGTTAGGGTGTGTAAATCGCAACTTTGCGCTTAACAAACCAATTCCCCACAATTTTAAGTTAGAAAAAATGGCTTATTTTTATTTTTAAGAAATTTTAATTTTTCAGGTTTGGGTATTTAGGGTGGTTTTAGGGTACTTGAGGTGGTTTAGGATGGTTTGGTACAGTCCACTCTCGATATAAGCACACCCCCTCAAGTTCGTTCCGACTAGGCTCTTAACCCGATTTCGAAGTCTTTTGCCAAACCTGATTCGTCAGTCTGATCAGAAAATCGTACAGATTCTAATTCTTTCCTTTCTTCTTTTCGGAGAGGTGGCAGTTTTCTATTTTCTCTCTAGAATCTAGAAATTAATTTTCTTCACGGTTCTTGAGCTTATTCATTGTTTTTCCCTCTTTTCCTTCTGGTCAGTCAGGATGCTGCTAAAAACAGCAATATTTTCTTAACACACAAAAAAATGCCAAAATTCAATCGATAATTCTATTACTTCAATCCAAACTATATTGAAAACACATTTTTACACTTGAAGATAATCCCCTGTGGCCTATTGTAAAGATTTATTTTTATTGTCAAGGAATTGAACTCTAAAAGGTTAAATCCCTATTTGGATCCAATTTCCCAAAGACTACATCCCACTCTACCTTTCTTGAAAATATTGAGCATAGTCGATCTATTATTATTGCTGGACTACCAGAAGTATTGGCGGATCCTTGTCTGATAAAAGCTCAACTGATCATCAAACTTTCTCGATATTATCGAAATTTTGAATATTGAATGCCGACCTCAATCAGTGTATCGAATTGGCAAACCTGACACTACAAAGTCACGGCTTCTCAAAGTTGTCCTGCCTACATCAACCCACAATCACACTTACTAAATAAAGGTAAGACAGCTGAAAAAAATACCTAGATTCAGGACTTGTTCATCCGATCATCATTAAACGATGCAGCCGACAACACCAATTTGAGCAACGACAGCAATGTCGAAAAACTCAATGCCAATAACAGACTGTTTCGTATTCAAGGGCAAAATTACACCAATCAAAGCAAGACACGGATACAAATTCTCATACCAACAAACCGCTTCTTGATCATCCCCTCTTCCACCCAACAACATCTTCCGCGTCCCCCTGGGCGAAATTACAAGATCCCATGGCAATTTGAATCTTCTAAACCCCGACTACTCAACAACATGGCTGATTTCCTTTCTGCCAATGACTGTTTTCGAAAGGACGTGGCAAGATGAAGTTGACCAAGGTTGAGGATCACCATTTTAGCTATTCTAGGCCTGATGACTTACCACATTGTTATATTGTGGATAGACTCATCATGGGAATGCCACTTTTTCTTCTCTTCTGGATGAGGAAAATTCTTTATATCACTTATGATCAATAATTATATTCTTGAATTTCCATGGATTCAGTCGCGTACTTGATACGTAAACAATAAATAAAATAAAATATAAATAATTCTCCACATCAGTTTCGAGATAGCCACAAGTTTGCCGAAAGACCGCGGCTCTCGATATAGCACACCTAATTTTTAAAAAAGGTGTGCTTATATCGAGAGCCGCGGTCTTTCCGGCAAAGTTGTGCTATCTCGAGATTTTTTTTGAAATTTTCATTTTTTTTGAAATTTTCAACAATTTTTTTTAAAAGCGCACTTATTCAAAAATTTTTGATGAAAATTACGTCGACCAGATTAACGTTTTTCAAAAATGATCAGGAAAAACAATGATCTTATAAATTTTTGACTTCTTCAAAATTACAGAAAACGTCGTTAAAAAATGCTTTAATTGCACCTTCTTTCACAGCTTGAGAAATAGGTATGATGGCAGTGATCTCTTTGAACTTGTGGTATGCCAAAAGCACAGTATTTGCAAGCGCGGTTGCTAGTAGAAGAACACCATAAAGTAGATATGTCCTTGAGGTAGTAGCCTCAAACTTTAGGTGTCTTGCAACTTGCGACATCTGCAAAAAGCACACTCGATACTAGAAGAATATGGGTTGCCCCAAGAGCTCACGCTTCATCTAGTTTGTTGACATTGCGCTACCCATGGAAATAAGTTCATTGATTTGGAGATGATGTGGAACTGTCCAACACCAGAAACCATATACAACACCACTGTGCCAAAAACCACAAAAGATGGTGAATCTAACACTCATGGCTGTTTTCTGGTTGATTTGGCCGCAGAATGACTATATCATGGGTGGTAAAGTTTTAATTTACTTTTTGAAAAACACCTTTCTCAACTCGTACAGCACGAAACACTGATGAGAAAAACCATGGTCGCTGCTATAGTCCTTGACAATCCAAGATCTAAAAAAGATATTTTAATTTTTGTGGAAAAAATAGAAATTCAAGGGTTTTATGGCCGATTCACCGACATTTATGACTCACAAAATTTGATAATTTTAGTAAATAAATAGTGAAATGACTATGAAAAATCTTGATTTGAGAAAAAAGCAATATTGGTTACGTGGTATGGGTACGAGCGACATGGGCAAGGCCAAAATTTTCACGACCAGCCAGTAAATTTCTTCATCGAGCCCGTCCGTCAGGATTTCAAAATTTTAGGCAGTCCATGTCTCTGGGCGTTTTTACCCAGGGTGGATTATGTATTGTTTAATTTCACGACCAAAAGGTTTTATGGTTTTGGTAACGAGTATCGGTTGAACAAGTATGTTTTAATCCGTATAAACAGCCTGCTCTAGGGCAGTGAATTTTTCACGCGTAAATTTTTTAGGGCCTATTTTGTCAAAATTCGGTATATTTCGCAATTTTTAGGGCATGTTTGGCGGTTTTAAGCAGGAGTTCGAATCGTCCTTTTTTAAAAAGATTTGTCCTTTTTTGGCACCCCAAATCTTTTTTTATTGTTAAAAATTTAGTCAAAATCTTTTTTATCGCTTGAGAATGGCAACAAGCACTAGATAAATTACCCTTTTACTTCAAGAATAGTCAAAATGTCCTTTTTTTACCTAAATGTCCTTTTTTTTGAAATTTTTCATTCGGAACCCTGGTTTTAAGGTATATTTTATGCGTATATTTCTTATTTTTGAGAGCATCTAAATCCGGTCTCAGAACTATTGCAATTAGTGACCCCGCAAAAGGTCAAAAATTTTTGAAAATATAAAAATCACAATTCTATGCCAGAATACTTTTATTATGCGTCCTTCAAACCACAACATAAGTACTGTATCAAATTTCCTTTTCAACAATTAGATGCACGGATACAACAATTAAACCTGCTCCAAAGTAAAAGAACGTATCTAGGTATGTTTTTAGCTCATTTATTTTTATATCTAGGCATAAACATATCTATAAACCTTGCAGATCTACATCGAACGAAATGACTATCAATCAAATTGGTTTCTATAACAATTATATGAGTGAAAAATCAATATTCACAAAATTTGAAAATTTTTAAAATTTTTGACCTTTTGGGGGGTTACCAAGTGCAATAGTTCCCAAAAGTAACAATCTATTTGAAAAATTACCGACCGTAGCTTTGATCTAACTGGATGAGTCTCATTAATCCGTCTATTGTATATAAAATTACCGAAAACCGCAAAATTTGAGTTGCAGCGGTAAGAGAGAAAAATCGTAAATTTTGAACTTTAAAATATGATTAATTAAACAAGCCGAAATTCAAAATTCATGATAATTCTCACTCTATTCTGAATTATTACTATTGCCAACAACCAAACCTATACCAAGTTTTCCACAATCAACAAAACTTGAGCCGAGACAGAGGCGGCTGTTGCATTGGCACAATTGTCTAGACAATAGCGCTGAAAATGGAAACGCTACTGCCCCTTATCAATGATCAATGTCAAACATTGTTCATGACAATCCTTAGTGTGCCAATCATGGCCAAATAGGTGGCATTAGAAGGTAGATCTCCATCATAGTTGGCAATCAAAGCAAGTCACTTGTGTTGTGTTCAGCAATGGCAGCCAACTCTGCTCCACTAATATCCAGCATTGACCAGGATGAATACCAGGTTGGAGCAGATCAGGCAGATGATGAGGGCCCTGGAAGTGGGACTAAACTGGCCGTGCTGGCTTGCAATAGGATATACTGAATTTGGATGGAATTGAATCTGGGATTTGACTGCCATAAACAAACAGACCACATAGATGTTGGCTAGAGCGCCCAGCCCTAGAAGCAACAAGTGGATAAAGTTGTGGAACTTTTCAGCGGTTAGCAATGGCTGCAAGTCGGTAACACCTAATGTATTTTCCGTACGAGCATAAAGTATGGACTGGTTGCATTCGATGTGCCTGTAAACCAGAGGTTAGACCTGAACAATGAAAGTACTCAAATTTATTAAAATTGTCAAAAAATAGTGAATTTTTCGGTGGAACCATGAGTTAATTATTTATACAGGTATTTTTTATACAGGTATAAAATGTTTTAAATTCTTCTTGCATCTTATAAGGGCTAGCCCTTTATTTATCCATTTTCTGCTTGTACAGCGCTTTGTCAAAGTCAAAAAATGATTAAAATGGTTTTAAAAGGAAGATGTGGACGAATTTATGGCATGTCATTTTAAAATCCAGATATCTCCTGCTGCATCTTTTTTGGGCTCATTTTTCTGATCACAGTGAGTGAGCTAACCACTCGAAGTGATCACCTCACCGAAAATGTCGTGGATCTTCCTAAAATATCTCAAAATGATGCCGATCTCAACCTAAGATTACTATACGTTGAAAAAAAAGGATTGAGATCGGTTTGCCGGGCTGTAGCCGTGTGTTAATTTTTTTCAAACAAAGTAAGATCAGCCGAAAAAAATAAAATTTTAAAAGGCGCGAATTCAAAAAGGGTACAAAAGTATCTATGCCGGTTTGACCTTGGGGCAGCAAAATTTTCGAGCTGGTGTTTTTAGAATAAAATTTTTTTCACACAAAAACTCGCTAACATTTGCATTTTGGCAACTGGTGCGGCTTCCATATTTGACACGTCAGAGCAGTGGTTGTCTATGAGGCGTTGGGTCTAGCAGTAATGATAAATTTAAAAATATAATCGAAACTCTGCAATTTCACCTGTCTCACAGAACGACCGAAGCTGTTGAGCATGAGAGTGGACGTCAAGAATTGGCGCACCAACTTGTTGCCAATCACAAACGACTCAGCCACTGATGCATGCACCGCTCTAAACCGATGGCTCTCTTCCACGAAGTTGACCAGTCGACTGGCCCAGGCTTCAGAGTAGTTCTAAAGGTGCAAGATGGTTTTTTATGAATACATCTACAGTTTTTATGGTCAATATAGATCAGGAAAATCTAGACAAAACAAGAGGACAAATAAGGGAGAAGCATACCAAAAAACTATGCTCAGTTTTCTTTTGGGGAGGCTATTGCAGGTAGCGTTGGCAAACTTACATGTTTCTCGAACAGAGTTGTGCCATCATCATGTAGTTGGTTATTGTTGATGATGTAAACATCGCTGAATGCTGACAAAACATACCATTCAAAATCTACAATTTTGAGTACTCATGTTATGTAGAGCAGGAGACGGCCTTTTTTCATGCCGAGGACAAAAATAATTCTCAAAAATTTCTAGACAATAGCTGGTGTTTTTTAAAACTTCTAAAGTTAGAGATAATAGCCAAAAAAAAAGTCTTCTAAATTGATTTTATAGTGTTTTTACCATGCTAAACCTGCTAACCATATGGTTTATCTGATTTGCATCGCTTGGCAAAGCTGTCTTCCATGTACTAAAAATGACAATTACTTTTTAATCCAACTAAACATCTCCAGCCCACCCCATGACATGTGTGTAGAGTCTCGGTTGTGCGATTTTCCATAGCCTGGCACACTGAGTTGCGCTGAGCATTGTCTTTTTCAAACAGAAATCTGAACAGATTGCTAAATGTTTGTTGTGCATCTTGCTCCTGGGGGGAGCTTGAGCTAATATTCAGCTGGCACACTTCATAGATGGCCACCGGAGGTATTCAGCCTCAAACCTTCTGTAGAGTAGCTTGTCCATGCTCTTGCTAACTGTGCGGTTGTGCAGAGAGCAGAGGAAGATGGCCTGCACAAAAGAGGTAAGGTTGCCTTTGAAGTTAACTTCACCACCTTCATTGCTAGTGACGTTTGGATTGCACCAGTAGTCCAGGTTGAGGGTGATGTTCACGGCAGACTGTTTGTGCAGTTTAGCACTGAAATAATCAGGGATCATACAAATGGTTGTGCCGCTATGTGTTTAGTTAAATTGAACACATCTGTAGGAATTAAAATCTAATATAAAAAATATAAGCGGACAATTTTTGACCTAATATAAAAACTGGCCCTTTATAGCCGGACTGAGTTATTCGATTTTTTCCCGAAATACCACAAAATGATGTTTTTCGGTGTTTTAGGACTTTAAACGTGTAGAAAACATGATTTTCGTGCGGCGCCAACCAGTTTTTAAAAAAAAATTTTTGACCACAAAATTTACTTTTTTACCTTGGAGCACCAAGGCAAAAGGTACTGGAGAGTAGCTGGATAAATTATTTATTTATTTATTATTTGTTATCACTCGAAAGTGACTCTGGATCAGGGTACTCACAGGGTATAATTATTAATGAAATTAATACGAAGATTATACCAAGAAAGTCTTAAAAATAGCATTACTTTATACCCTGGGTATAAAGTATAAGTTAATACATGTTATACCCAGGGCATTGTTTTATACCCAGGGTATACAATCATACCCTGGCCAATTTGAAGCAAAATCTCGACTGTAAACGCCGGGTTCATGTTCAGTTTCAGTTCAGTTTTTTTCTATTGAAAAACGTTATATACCATTCGATAGCTCTTCAAAAACCCTCTAAGACTCACAAGGACCTCCGGGGTGTGATTTTAAGGACCCTATCCTAGAATTTTTTATTGCATATTCTTGTACTGAGCTTTAGAGGCGATATTACCACAAAAAGTGGTACAATGATTAAATCAAAGTTATAAAATGACCGCTAAAATCTGGCAAGCATTTTGGTAGTAAAAAATCTTTAAGTTATATATGAAAAGGACACAAATAAGCAAAATCAGGTCAAGTGACAGAGTTTTACAGATATTAGATCACGTAAAACGCTGTTATGTGACTTAGTTTTGCTGGTCTTGAGATTTTTTTATATAAACTTAAAAACTTTCTTTACCAGAATAAACACTCGACGCTACTCGGTAATACCAACCCCCCCCCCCAAATAATAACAGGGGCCACTTTTTTAGATGCTTTACCATGTTTTTCAACTCGGGCCGTGGCAAAAATAGACTCTATATGCATTTTATGATCAAGTGTACTTCTCGGAATTATGTCTAAGGTAAGTGCGTGCGCGCATCTCTAACTCTCAAGCCCCCGCGCCTCTTCGGGGGCGCAGGGGGCTTGGAGATGAGATGCGCACACCCACATACCTTAGACACAAATCACTCGGAAGTGATCTGGATCAGGGTTCGCAATTTTTTTCTAGAAGTCCGACTGAAAATGCTAGTAAGTCATTTTTGCCCTAACTTTATTTAGTCTACTAAAAACAAAATGCCACGCTAGCATTTGCAAAAGTTCAATTTTGCGGGAGATCTTTACTAGCATTTGCAAAGTCTAGTAAAAACAAAACGCCACACTAGCATTTACGAAATTCCGTTTTTGCCAACGATTTTCACTAGCATTTCTAAAGTCTAGTAAAATCAAAACGTCAAACTAGCATTTACGAAATTTCCTTTTTGCCATTGATTTCTACTAGCATTTGTAAAGTCTAGTAAAAACAAATGCCACGCTAGCATTCGTTAAAGTCTGCGTTTGTCGTCGATTTCTACTAGTATTTCTAAAGTCTAGTAAAAACAAAAATATCAGCTAGAATTTGTCAAAGTCTGTGTTTGTGGGCGATCTTTCCGAGCTTTTTCTATAATCTGCTATAATGAAACTGCCCAATAAACAATGGAGTATCTTCCACTTTTTTTATTTACAATCTGTTTGAAACTTTTTCTCGATGTCTTGCCAGTTCTTTATCTCTTTTTTATTCAGAAATTTCGCTTCGCTCAACGATGCTCTCTTTTCGCTCAAACAACTGCGGCAAGGTGAATAGCGTGGTCAAAGTGATCAAGAAGGCCGTAAGAAAAAAGGTGGCTCCAATTCTCAATTCCGCTGCTTACTCAATCGATGATGAAGTGTTGGATCAAGTGGAGAACGAAGACGAATACGTGCAAGCGCAGCATCGATGTTTTCACCCTGTTTGGAAATGGTGAGGTTTTTACGCCAGTGTTCTACTGAATCAATCTCTTACTCTTCAGGTTTAACATCCTCTTGGTACCGATCAAGAAACGGGACAAAAACGACAAAGAGTATGAGGTGGATGTCGAGCAAGCTCAGTGTCCTACATGCACGGTAACAGTGCTAGCAAAGACTACGTCAATGCTATCTCATCTTAAATCCGCTCACAAGCCTCTTGTAGTTGCATACTCGTCAAAGAAAGGTGCTAAATTGCCAAAAGAGTGGGTTTCTCATAATTGTATTAATTCAGCATAATTGTATTATTTGTCTTTATTATTCAGAGGAACCAGCTACATGAATTCCCTATATGGCCGGATGCTCTCTCTTCCTACTCTCAGTCTTAATGTAATGTCGCATCCATTCGTTCAGGAGTTCGTCAAAGGGTTGCAAACGTTCGGATGTAATTGGAGAATGCCTAAATCACCGCAGACGAAAAAACGCAAACTGGAGAGTCAGGCAGAAATTGTACGAAAACATTTAAGAACAGTGGTGAGTCTACAGAGTTTTGTCCTTTCGATTTAGACACTTCTTCTTAAATCGACCACTTATAGATCAAAGACAAAGGAGCCTTCAAGCCAAGCCTGACCGTAGACATTTGGTCGGACCAGTCGAACCGAAGCTACATTTGCGTCACCATGCACATTGTGGACCATCACGGTATAACTAAGCATTTTTCTTCCTATGTCAGCATGAATAGAAATTTTAGATTTTATGCTCAAAAACTACGTGCTTGGCATCAAGATGATTCGAGAGCGCAACCATACAGCAGAAGTGATACGGAATGAAGTAGAAGATCTCCTTGAGACATACGGTGCCAACTCTTCCATGTTCTACAAGATTGTTACAGACAATGCTTCTTCGATGATCAAGGCCTTTCGGTACCGTAGTGAAGGTGATTTTTTTAACAGATTTAAAAACTATAATATTTTTCTGACTTATTCAGATGTTTTTGAGGCCGAGTGATCCACCTATCGCCATCGAAGCTTCTGGTAACAAAGCCATTGTGCTCAAGTTGGTTGCTCAATTACAGAACGTTCCGGGATCTGCTGACAGGGAGTTGGACTCAATCACTATTTAAACGCACTGAGCAGCAAGGTACACATTTTTCTTCTCGAACGACAAATTTTCAATGACGGCAGTAATAATTTCTAGGAAAACGAGGGGGTCATTCGCTACTGCATGTCAATGTTTGCTGTGCCTGCTACCGGAAGTCCCGTGGAGCGAGTTTTCTCATCGGCTGGACTTATGACCAAAGGGGTGCGTACAAGAACAGAAGAGAAGCTGCTGAACTGTCAGATAATCGTCTACTGCAACCAGGGAATTCTCTTCGAGTCTCATTGATGTGTTGAATTGGTTCGTTTTGTTATACACGCTTTTTGTTATTTCTTGGTTGAATAAAGTGTTACGAATTTATAATCCTTGTCTTTGTCATTTTGGTATAAAATAATGTTGGATCAGACACAATGTAAGGACAACTACTAAATAGAACTCAAATATATCGATAAGTAGTTCGACAGTTTCATATTAGTAGAGTTTAGCCGATTCTAGTACAACTTAACCACAAACGGCATTCAAAAATGCTTACTCGAAATTTTTATTATGGTAGACTTTAGAAATGCTAGTAGAAATCGATGGCAAAAATTGAACTTTTGTAAATGCTAGCTTGGCGTTTTGTTTTTACTAGACTTTAGAAATGCTAGTAAAGATCTCCCGCAAAATTGAACTTTTGTAAATGCTAGTTTGGCGTTTTGTTTTTACTAGACTTTAGAAATGCTAGTAAAGATCTCCCGCAAAATTGAACTTTTGTAAATGCTAGCTTGGCGTTTTGTTTTTACTAGACTTTACAAATGCTAGTGAATTAATATGGTGAGCTAGACTTTGACTTATACAAGTGTTGGCGAATTGCCTTCTACTAGCATTCTCAAAAACAGGACTTTTTTGCGAACCCTGCTCTGGATGCATGAAAAAACATGCATACCAGAGTTATTTATGCGGTAGGCCCCGGTTAATCAAAACTATGTTCAACATCTTTGATTTTTCGGCCGAAAAGGGTCTCCCCCATTTTCCGGCCTGAGGCTACGAACCAGAGGCTCAGCCATCCAAAAGTTAAACGACAACCATCAGAATCCACCCGGCTGATCGGTGCGATCATTAAGAGTCCTTATACTTTTACGTGCACCACAAGTGGCTGGGTTTAAAAGTGACTTCAACGCTTAGAGAATTAATACTCTTTGGTACTTATAGGCACTATAAAAGTGGCCCCTGTTTTGTCCTTCCCCTCCCAATACAGCCCTTGAACCCTAATTTAATTGCTTTTCTGGTCCTTTTATGCAAAATTATTGCTTAAAAATGTGTTTTGACCACTCCTAAAAATCTTGATTTTGGGGGGGGGGGTGGGATTCCCGAGTAGCACTTTTTTGGGGGGGGGGGGTATAACCGAGTAGCGCCGAAACTCTGGTATGCATATTTTTTTTATGAATCCAGAATAGAGATAGAAATTTTGCCTTTTTGCGATGCGATGTTTTTAAATAAAAAATTTGCGATGTGCGATATTTCGAAAAAATCAGGTGCGATACATCGCATTGATGTGCGATTCTTTTCCCACCCGGACCAGATCACCTTTATTATAATAACAACCAAACAAATCAACATTTTTATACTTGAAATTCAACAGTTGAAGATTATTGTTCATAAATATTAATTGCTCTGCTTTCTCAGACTCAGATCGGATCTTCTGTAGTCATAGACGTCTCTTGCCACCGAGGAAATCTATTCACTAGGCTGACTTGTCGCCGGAGCAGGAAGAAAGCGACGCGCCATCTTGGCCAGGACCGGATTTGTCTTCTTTATATGTGCCGTCTAAATCTATTATGGTCTTGACACGACTACGTTCGTTGTCTAGTCCAATGTGTTGTAAAAGGACATATTATATATTGTTGTGTTATCGTGAATAAAGCATCCGTCTATTTCCGCTCTCAATTCTCTATCCTGCTATCAATACAACATTGGTGCAGTCGGCAGGATTCGAACCTGCCCGGGCAAAGCCCAATTGATTACGAAACAGTTATTGGTGCTATCCAAATATACGAAGATGAGGCCGAAGCTCAACTTCAAGAAACTCTTCGCCATCTTCCTCTGCAATTCAAAGATCTGGTGAATGCTACAAACTCCGATGCTGCTTGCTTCAAGTGAAAAATCTGGTTGCTACGAATTGGTCTGCTGTTGAAAATAAAAAGAGCCGTTGTGCCACTCAAAAGAGCCTTTGTGCCAATGAAAAGAGCTATATAGCCAAAATTGTTGAGTCTTTCTACATACAAAAGATTCATCTGTCTGTGGTCAATGAATGCTTGCTATTTGGTGCTCGTGTGGTCGTGCTCCAATCTATCAATTTGCTGTGCTGAAACTTCTGCATTATGGTCATCCTGGAATCTGCCGAATGAAGCAACTCGCCCGCTCTTATGTCTACTGGCCAAATATGGAGGATACTATCGAATCTGTCGTCCGAAATTTCCATGCTTGTGCTTCTGCTGCCAAAATGCCAGTGAAAAATCAGCTGCTTTCTTGGCCAAAATCTACCAAGTCTTGGCAACTAATACATCTGGATTTTACTGGGCCAGTAAAGAGAGTCTCTTTTCTGATAATTGTGGACAGCTTTTCCAAATATCCAGAAGTCTATCAAATGCTTCAGTTGCTGTGGTCCAAAAGCTTCGTCATCTCATCTGTCGAAATGGATTGCCTGAAGTCATCGTCTCAGACAATGGAACTCAGTTTACTGGCACCATCTTCAAAAAATTCTGCGAATTAAATGGTATCAAGCAAATGTTCTCGCCTCCGTATCATCCTCAATCTAATGGTCAAGCCGAAAGGTTCGTCGACACGTTCAAGAGGTCGTTGCTCAAATGCAAGGGGAAGGAACAGAGGATGCTATCGAAGAATTCCTTCTTAGCTACCTTAATACTCCAAGTGTCGCTGCTCTTGATGGAAAGACCCCTGCTGAAGCTTTTCTGGGTCGCAAGTCGAGAATCAAGTTGGATCTCCTCCTTCCTTTATCTGCTGCTCCATCATCAAGGGATTACAAGATGGAAGATCAATATAACCGTCGAAATGGGCCAAGTATCGCTTCTTCGAAAATGGTGCTGCAGTCTATTGCCGTAGGAATTTGAATTATCAATGGCTAGTAGGTAATGTTCTTTCTGCTCAAGGCACCGTCTATACTGTCAAACTGCTGAATGGGTCCATCAATGGGTTCTACATCAATAAAATGAAAAGCCGCTTTTCATCGCCTGATGCTGCTGAAGACAATTGGTTGGATGTGATGCTGGACTCCTTCCGTCTTCCTCCTAAGTCCAAGTCAGTCGCTCCTCAGCCTGCGTATCAAGTGCCTGCTGAAGCTGTCCATCTGCCTGCTGCTATGGAATCTGGTGGTGAAGCTCCTGCTGTTGCTAGGGTGCAAAGAAACAGAAATCCACCTGAGCGCATTCAAATGAATTGGAAAAACAAAAGCTATCGCTTCAGAAATGCTGGCAACATATTGACTGAATAACTAAAGTAGGCACCTCCTCCATTTGACATCTTTGACCGGGGGGAGGTCTTATGTGCCGTCTAAATCTATTATGGTCTTGACACGACTACGTTCGTTGTCTGGTCCAATGTGTTGTAAAAGAACATATTATATATTGTTGTGTTATCGTGAATAAAGCATCCGTCTACTTCCGCTCTCAATTCTCTATCCTGCTATCAAATGCAACACTTCTCTTTCGCCTGAATCAAAAGCAATTACATTTAAAAAACTTCGTTTGAAACCAACCTTCCAAATTCCAAAGTATCCTCTTCCGGGTTGATGCAATTCAACTTGTTGTATGACTTCGAAAAATCATGTTGAGAAATAAAACATTTTTTGAAAAACAAAGTGCGATATATTCAAAATTTGCGATGCGATGTGCGATGTTTTTGAAATTTGCGTGCGATGTTGCATCGCTTCTACCTCTAATCCAGAGTTACTTTCGATTGATCTTTGTCTAAGGTATGTGGGTGTACGCATCTCAACTCCAAGCCCCCTGCGCCCCCGAAGGGGAGCAGGGGGCTTGAGAGTTAGAGGCATAATTTCGAGCAAGACTTTTGATCATAAAATGTATAAAACGACTCTTTTTGCCCAGATCCAGTAACCAAAACAGAATAGAATACCACGTTCGGGAGGATTTTTTAAAAAACATGGTAGAATACTGCATTGTAACACTATGTTTTGAATTTTTTTAGAAATAGATCAAATGACCGTATTTAAGGGTATTCTACCTTCTTTTGGTTGCTGGAGCTGGGCAAAAAGAGTCGTTTTATACATTTTATGATCAAGAGTCTTGGTCGGAATTATTATTCTAATTCTCGAGCCCCTGCGCCCCCTCCGGGGAGCAGGGGCTCCTTCGGGGGCGCAGGGTGCTTGGGCGCTTGGAGTTGTGATGCGCACGCCCACGTACCTTATACAAAAATCATTCGAAAGTGACTCTAGATGCATGAAAAAGCAAGCATACCAGAGTTTCTTTATGCGGAAGGCCCCAGTTAACAAAAATATGTTCAAAACCCACTGCTATTTTAGAGAAAAGAAATTGAAAAAAATCAGCTTGGGGGACCATGGCAAAAAAAATTTTCGTCTGAAAATGCTTTAAAATGTAAATAAACACTATTTAAGACTTTTGAGAAAAAAAAATTTTGAAAAAATTCAGCAGGGGGGACCAAGGCATGTTTTTTTGAAGACGCGCGAATGCGTATAGAGCCAGAGTTTCTTTATGCGGCAGACCCCAGTTAACAAAAAATATGTTCAAATTCCATATTTTGGTGGTATCGAAAATCCATTTGATGCTTTGATGTATTTCAGAATGAAAATTTCATAGCTTCGATCCGGTGTTCAGTCATTTACAAAATGTTATGCAGTGATCAATAAAATATATATTTTTCAACGTACAATCAAAAAATTGCCTTATAAAAAAACACAAAATATGGCTCTAAAGCCACATTAAAAAAACACAAAACTTGGGATAATCATTTCGTGTCAAGACTATCTCTTTAACAGCTTTCACCCCTCCTTTAAGGCAAAAGTATTTGGACAGGTGAACAAAAAATGACTAGAAGTTGTGTCTATTGAATCTGCTCACTGTGAGCTTTCATTGTGCTTCACTCAACTTTTCATTAGTGACCAGTATCATCATGTCATTCAAATTTTGCATTCTTTCATTTCTAACCAAAACAATGCAAAAATTGAGCCGATGCACATACAGACCTGATTCAAACATTTAATTACATGACAGAATTTGTTGCAATGCGACATTGCGAGGTGCTTTATAAAGACCTCTATATGCCAGGCATCACAATATTGCAATGTGGCTGTCCCTAGTTACAATATTCTTCTACAAAAACCTACATTTGTGGTTGACTTAGTGCAGAATGAGTATTAGTGGTGTTAGCTTGCAGAAAAGAGCAATTACAGGTCTTGATGCGGTTCCATCTACCCTCATCTACTGGACATTTGGGTTGTGCTTTTTGGTTAAATTTTAATGTTGCTGTGGAAGGTGACAGAGTGCCGGCAGTATTGGTAATGGTAACCGAAAATGCTACAACCGTCCAAAATTGGAGAAAATAATAAGTACAAAAAAGTTTAAAATTTCTCATGTTAATTAAAAATTGTCTTGTATTCAAAATTATTTTGCTTCTTTTGTTATGTGTTGAATTACAACAACAGAGGCTATGAATCATGGTATTTAATGAGAAATCAGTTTCAAAATACGTAAGAAGAAAAAAATTGTTTCCCAGCAGCACTGAAAAAAGGAAATACCAGCAGTGTCTTTTATATAGAAATTTCTTCATACTGGTTTGTTCAGGAACCCGGAGTTGGCGTTAAGTATTTGGCATCGTAAACACATTTTACTCCAACTTCGACTTCAACGCGAAGTCGGAATTGGAGTATCTCTGATTGGTGGACAGATTTTATGCCGAAAATCGGTCTATTTCGTCCGGCTACGAGCTATTAGTGGCGGCGCACAGTGCGTCAATTCAATGCGTAAAATTCAAAAACAGTTTGAAATTAACTGGTGGAAGAAAAGTCCTTGGCGGGTTTTGAGGCTAACTATTTTTAATAGAGACCGGCACGATGCGATGTTGACATCGCAAACATCGCATCGCACGCAGCTAGTTTAGACCCAAAACATCGCATCGTAACATCGCACGCATGATTTTGAAAACATCGCAACATCGCATCGCGATTTGTTAAAGGGAGAGGGAACTTCCTATACGCATCGCCTAGGCCAAAGGTTCGACTTCCACTGGCTGATAACCTTCTTTTTTACATCCTTTACTTTACAAGTTTGATGTCAAAATGATCCTGACACTCTTAGCTTTCCAATAAATCATCACTCAGGCTTTTACACCCACTGGAGCTTGTACTAAGGCTAAAATAGGATAAATTCTCGTAAATCGTACGTTTTCGGGGTTTTTCCTTGACTGGGTTGGTTTATATTTTCTGACTTTTTATATACAATTCACACGTTTCATGTACTAAAATGTAGCCAAGACTCTAGGCTTTTATTTGAGCTATCACACCGCAAAATTTTTTTTTTTAATTAAAGTTTAAAAAACATTCAACGATGTCCAATTCCATGCCATCCTACATAGGTCTGTCATTATCCGGCATTGCAACACCGAGTTGTCGACAAAATATGGCTCCAAAGTTTGGAGTCCAAACCCACACCTTAAAAAACACAAAACTTGGTATAATCCTTCGTGATGAGACCATCTCCTCAACAGCTTTCACCCCTCCTTTAAATAGCATCAATCTACGAACTAGTTGTGGATTTTTGACATTTTTTGTAGTCGTTGTTTTTTGCTGATATCGTACATTCTTTTTGCAATTTTCCATTCAAAATTATTTACAAAGGCATCTATGCTTTTCGTTCAGTATGAGCCTTCTCTGGAATTTTTTTTCGCAAATTTTGTGAACATGTAAAATTTTCGGCCAAAATTTCAACATCGCACTCGAAAATTTAACGTAAAACATCGCAGCGATGTATCGCACTCAAATACCGACATCGCATCGCAACATCGCACGCAAATATTCCGGCTTGAAAAGATTGCATCGCAACATCGCCAAAGGGCAAATGCCGGTCTCTAATTTTTAATGAAAATTTTATCCAAAAAATTATCCAAATATATAGAGATGTAGCGCGAACGCTCCTCTTTCAGATGACATATAACTTTATAAATCTATTCCACAAAATGACACCATTAGCAGCAATACATTTACGCAACCGTTTAGGGAAACTATCAATCGCATTTTGGATATAACTCTGGGCGATTGCATTCCATTCTCTGACCAATGATGCTTTCAAGTTTGCGATTGAGAAGTGTGGAGCAGTGCAAGCTTTTGACTGGAGGTATGCCTGCCACACCGGCCTGCCACTTCTTTCCCTGTCATCATTTGACCCCGTCTCTTCAAACCGCTTGATGGCGTGGCCCACTGTTTGGTGTGGAATGTCGAGGAGTCGGGAAATCTCCATCACCTCTTTCCTTGTTGATGTAGGCGCACAATAGCTGGACGCAAATCAGACATTTTAAGCAGAGTAGAGTTGAAAGAAATGAAGTTGAATGAAATAGGTCAAAAGTTTAATGAGAAAAAAGAATCAACAAAGAAAACAACCAAAACAGCTGGTACATGATTCATTTTTTGCCCTTTATTCTTTGTCCCATTCTACCAATATAATGTTACTGCATATGAATAATGTTATATACCATCTGAAAGAGGAGCAAAAATGCTACAGCCTGTATATCGGGTTTTGAGGCTAACTATTTATAATGAAAATCTTTCCCTAGAAATATTCTAAATCAAACTTTCAGTGTTTAAATTTCAACATGCCATATCCATCGAACTCTCAGTTCCAGCTTTATATTTCTATTTTTTTAACTTTTTTCATTCTTCATTAGAATTTTGAGCATTCCGTTAATTTTATTTTGAATTACTATTTTTAGAGATTGGTTGGCGGACTAATTTCACCCATATCCCCTTAATTTCTGTAGAAAAAAAGTCTGTACAAAACGTGCCTTTGTCTGGGCTATCTATTGGTGCTTTAAAATTTAGTTTATCTAACTAACTGACAGAGTGGCTAGTCATTTAAGCCGTGGGTTCATTCTTTGCAAGATTTTATTATCATACTTTTACAGAATTTCACAATTTCGAGGGTTTTTTCGGTGATAGTAATTACGAAAAACGTGCAGAAGCGGTGAGGAAAAGAAGGACCACCAAAAGCAAGCAAATTCTGCAGAAAAGATAAAGAAATTACAGTCGAGCAATTGAACAAAAAATTGAACTATAAATTCTGCTTTCAATCAAAATTCAGCCACAGTTGTTTTCCACTATATGAAACTTTGATTATAGATGACTAAAATTATTATGAACCAAACGCCATGTAATATAAACTACAAATTTGCCAAAAAAATATATAAAAAATAAATAATAAAAACATTAAAAGTTAGAAAATTAAGGAAAAAAATAAAAAATACAATACCAATTCAATAGTTGACATCAATGCCAATAGTTGACAGCATATAAGGTTTTATCACGCTGTGGGCAGCCTTGAACCTATTTGTCTGATCAATCGTGAACCTAAAAATAAAAAGGTAATGGCGAAAAACTCGCTCACCAATCAACAGATACTCCCACCTCTTTAACAAGTAGGAGTTGGTGTATATTGCATCTGGAACACCCTTTACTCCGATTCCGGGTTCTTTAAAAAGTCATAAGCTTTAAAATCGTCAGTGCGTCAATCGAGCCTTTTTTCAGTCTAATGACTGTAACTGAATACCCCATTCCTAAGTTTAAAAAACTAGTCAATACCAATTGGGTATTTTCATAAGAACGCCTAGTTAAGGCTCAAAAAAATGAAGCATTATTGAAAATGCACCTTCCCTGATCATCACACTACTAAAATTTTCTCAGCAAAATATTTAACAGGTTAACATGTTTAACGATAACTTTATTTCAACGGCAACAATGGCAGACATTTGCAACAAAAGATATCTAGATGATTTGACGGCATCGGAGTGCAGTGCTTTATCAGTCGGCAATAACCAGTCTATGAGGAATATGAGCGGTCATAAAGCAACCCTATTAGAATGGCTATAAACACTGGAAAAAATGACACTTTTACCTAAAAATAGTAAAAAATGTCCTTTGAAAGATTTACTTTTCGGTAACTGGCCTAGGTTGTTATTTGAATAATCAGTCCACATGTTACACAATTTGCAAAAGGATGTTTTTGATAAAATCAATCAAATTACAATAAAAAGAAAGCGCTTCAGTTATGAAATTGCATTATTATTTATTTGGCAGTAAGTTTGTAAATGAGGTCAGTGAGTGGAGCTAGTTGTTTGTCATCGATCAGATTGAATTCTTGAACAAACAGGATAAAGTGCTTGAAGCTGGTGTTTAAGTGTTCTATGGCTTTTAGTTGTTCAATCAGTTCAAAGTGCTGGTGGTAGATATGAGCATATATTCGGAAAAGTCTCTTCACTAAAAATGTCAATTTATGAATATGAAATTGGTCTTCTGTAATTCTGGATCACCGGTTGTTACTCGAATTTTTGGTGCGTGAACGTTTCAGCACTTTTTTCAAATGAAAAAAGTGCTGAAAGGCAAATAGTGATTTTTTTGCAAAAAAATTGCCTTGGTCCCCCCTGTTGTTTCGAAACCTTGCTTATTGGCGGTTTCAAACAAAGGGGGACCAAGGGAATTTTTTTCAAAAAAAAATCACTATTTGCCTTTCAGCACTTTTTTTTTTCATTTGAAAATAAGTGCTGAAACGTCCCTTTACCAAATTTTTGACCTCATTTTTTTATATATTTTTTTTTGTAGAGCATATTTTTAGGTGGACAGGGGGGGGGGGGGGGGTGGTGCGAATATTAACTTTGTAATTTTCATGGAAATTTATAGGCTGATGAATGTGAGCAGTGCTTAAAATGTACCTCTCATCTATTTTTTCAGAGATCTCGGTCACTATGCATTGTATATATTGAAAATAAGATGTTATTCGACGCAGGACAAGAAACTCTATAAAAACTCTACAAGATTTTGAGAAAAAAAACGTTTTAAAGGAGCATGCCCGTGCATTACACGGTGAAATTTGAATTTGAACTTCCATGAAAATTACAAAGTTAATATTTGTCCCCCCCCCTCTGTCCACCTAAAAATATGCTCTACAAGAAAAAATATATAAAAAATGGGGTCAAAATTTTGAGGTAACGAAAATAATAAGAAATCGGTCCAAAATTACATAAAATCAGGGCTGCCATATGTGCTGATTACTCAGAAATGTGCTGATTTTGGCACCCCAAATCTGACAATTTTTGAAAGTGCTGATTTCCCAGAAATGTGCTGATTTTCAAATCTTCCGTCTGATTAGTCTGATTTTTTTTATTTTTACGCTTGTACTGGTTTAACTCGAATATTTCATACGGCAATTGAGAATTCTGACTTGTTAACTACTTTTACTTCTATTTTTCTCGCTTCATTGAAGCTATATTCTGTATTTTCAGCTAGCGTCACAATGCCACCGCCTCAACGAAAGCACATGTTCAAGCTGGACTACGCGAAACAGTTCATTGGAATCAAACAAGGGAAAGACGAATATCACGCTTTCTGCATCGCCTGCCGCAAGAAATCAATCTCACAGCGACTGGGAAGACTGCGATCTCTCTCCATCAAAAGATTCCGAACCATGTGCAAAATGCCAGGGCCTCCGCTACAACAAAGTAACTTTTTACTTTCCTTTAACATATATGTGACTTCATATTTAGGTCTCTATCGAATTTTTGCCAAGCCGTACTGCTCCAACAGCTATCGACCAAAGAGTGACTGCAGCCGAGGGGACCTGGGCCTTTCACATTGCTAGCCATAATCAATCGTTTGCCTCAGCCAACTGCGTTTCTTTCGAAGGGCTATTCCGCACGATCTTCTCAGACTCCGAGGTGGCTAAGAAATTTTCGTGTGCTCGAACGAAGACTACAAAGATTTTGACCCGTAAATTTCAAATATTTTTGAGTAGCTTTGATAACTTTGTGTGTTGCAGGAGTATTAGCGCCTTATTCCGTGAAATGTTTGCTAACAGAACTCGGGGATCAGCCATTCTCAATCGCCGTGGATGCATCCAATCATAACGAGGTCAAGTTATTCCCGCTGATTGTCCGGTACTCTTAGGTCAAGATTTTATCCAGCACTGTCTGAGTATACATATTTAGCTACTTCAATGCTGCCAAGGGAGTCCAAGTTCGTCTTCTAGATATGAAATCTCTGCCCGGGGAAGATTCAGCTCTCGTTATGCAGTTCATCGAGGATGTCCTAGGTCAGCATCAATTGAGTTTTGACAATCTGGTTTCTTTCTGCGCCGACAATGCTTTGATGTGAGAGTCAATTGCTAATACTGGAGTGAATCCTGTTTTAGGTTCTTCTAGGAGTTCTATGCACGGTGCTTCAATACGTCGAGAAATGGTTCGGCTCCGAGTCAATTCCTACAAGTATGTCCTGGATAATGCTCGCTGAGAAAGAAGTCAAATACGATGCTGTTGTGGAATTGACCATCCAAATTGCTCCAGAAATTGCCGAGGATGATGCGCTGTTCAATGAGGTATCTGAGCTCAATCACCTGCTCCAATGCATTCCAGACGAGATATTCGCCAAGGATTCAGCCGAAGAAAAGTGGGTGAAGATATTCCAGGGGAATGCCACTCTTCCAAATCTCTTCAAAGTGGTAAGTATTTCTAATTTAAAGGACCATACAAATACATGTTAAGCATATTTCAGATAAGCATAGTAATGTCCATCCAAGTTGCAAATGCCTTCGTTGAACGTGTTTCTCCTTGTGCGGCGCTCAGTGGACCAAGGATAGGAATTCTCTTGAGCCAGAAACAGTCAAAGCTCTTCTCCAAGTTCGTGTAAATTTCGACCTTGCCTGCCCCGATATGTTCCACCTTCTGATGAAAAACAGTGCGCTCCGTGATCAAATTTGTGGCAAAGAGAAATACGAGTAGTTTCAGAATTGTTAACAGTGCTCATAGTTTGTTGTTTGTGGTTGTTTGATGTAGTTTGCAAGAATAAAGATGATGCGGTTTGATTTAAAGCAACTATCAGGCAATTTCTGGGGTTTTATCAGCTAAAAATGAATTTGTGTCTGATTTTTTGCCCCAAAATCTGATTTTTTCCGATTTTTGTCTGATTTTCGGAAAAATAAATATGGCAGCCCTGCATAAAATTAGTTTTAATCAAATAAATTAGTCCACCAACTAATGGTTTGAGCGATATAAGAGAAGTTGGCTGGAAATGGTTTTCCTGTAAAGTCACAAGTATAAATATAGGCTATTTTATAGCTGTTGACCATTCACCTATTTGGGACGGGAAAATGTTTTCATTGTCAAGCTCATCTTGAATCCAGGTCATCAAATAGTCTTAACAAGATAAAATTTGTCTTTCTTTCGACTACAGTCGAGTCTCGATACAGTGATCACCCAAAAATTTTGTTACCGCCTAGGGTCCGACACCTTTTTTACAGTCAAAAATTAAATTAACGTATCACCCAAAGGTTTGTTCCCGCCTAGGGTCCGACACTTTTTTTACCTCGATTTTTCAAGAGTTTTCTTTTTCTTCTGTTTTTGACAGTCTGGCTGCAAATATCGTCAGGATTCCGATTCACAAAGACACACACACGAACAAACACCACATAGAGGACCATTGGCCACACAGGTCTTTCCTTCTTTTTGAGCAATCTTGGCATCCATCCAGTCCACTTTGGCCAAGCTTCTTCCGCCATAGAACCCCGAGCCAGAGGATCGACACGGGTTGCGGGATGCAGGCAGCAGCAGCACGACCAGGAGCGGCACTTCTATCGCAGCAGTAGGCCCGCCAGTTCCAGATCCACCACCAAGGTCAGAGCGCAAGTCACCAGATGCCTCATCACACAGACGGGTCGCACACTTCATCTCAGTCACTCAGTGGCGTACGCAGGAATTTCTGACGGGGGAGGCACCAGGCCATTTTTAGGCCATTTTACCTACACCGTTTTTCAAAATTTGATGCCATTTCCCCTACACCGTTTTGAGAAAAATCTGACGGGCGGGGGCACGTGCCCCCCCCCTGTGAAAATGAAAAAAAGGGTCCGGTTTTCCTTAGTCTGCAAGGTAAAATTTTAGAGAAATTTTAAAAAGAAATGGAAGGGAATAAAAGAAGCACTTTTGTGGCAAAACGATAAAACAGTGAATATAGCATTATTGACATGACCCCTAAAATAAACAAAACCCTCCCCCCCCCACCCACCAAATAACCCGGATTATTTCAGGGGGGTTATTTGGGGTATGTTTTTCAGGGTATGTTTTGTCTTGAAGGGAAGCCATGTTATTTCGATATTCTGACCTGTTTGGGGTATTCACGAGCATTATTTTGGCTGTCTTACCATGTTTATCAACATGGGCCGTAGAAAAAAGCCTCTATATCAGGGCTGCCATATCAAAATTTAAAAAAGGACATTTGGTCAAAAAACAGGAATTAGAAGGAAAAAGTCCATTTTATCTAGCGATTATTGCCATTTTGAAGCGAAAAAAAAGATTTCGACTGAAACTTCGAAAATAAAAAAAGATTCGGGGTCCCGAAAAAAAGGACAAATCTTTTTAAAAAGGACATATGGCAGCCCTGCTCTATATGCATTTTATGATCAAGTGTACTTCTCGGAATCATGTCTAAGGTAAGTGAGCGCGCATCTCTAACTCTCAAGCCCTCTGCGACCCCTTCGGGGCGCAGGGGGCTTGGAGTTGAGATGCGCACACCCACATACCTTAGACACAAATAACTCGAAAGTGACTCTGGATGCGTGAAAAAGCATGCATACTAGAGTTTATTTATGCGGTAGGCCCCAGTATTCAAAAGGGGTTGGTGGTCAAGTAAAGTCTAGCCGTTCAGTCATACCCAAGCATCAGGATCATCTGAGACGAGACGCTTGAGATCGACGTCCAACTTTAGCACGAGTTGGTCATTCACTTCTTCTATTTCGCAGGATGCATAGCTAGAAATAACAAACTGAACAAACACAAATAAATCTCCCACTACACATCTCACAGACGGGTCGACACACAACACAGCACAAATCAACTAATCTTTAGACTGGTTTCCAAGCACTTTCGGTCAAAACTATTCCATACAGTACGAATCTCCGTTCAATTTCGGTATTATTTGCAGCCGCAAATCCCCTTTCCTTACAACCTGAGTATCCCCGCCTAAGTACTTCTAGCTAGGTACCTTCTAAGCCATGTTTGAATTGGATTAGACTAGAATTTAACTAGAATAATTAACTAGTACTAAAATTAATTAAGGGGGGACTTTTACGGCTACTTTCGACATCGACTATTTTTTACACTTTTTCATGAATTTTGCTTTCTCATCTCAGATATTTTCATACTGTTTTGTAGCTGAGATTTTTCTCTATCGATTGAGTGGTCAAACAGCCTAATTGAAAATAATTTTTGGTAAATCACACCTACTTCACACCAAAATCCAAGTTGAGCCTCAGACTTGCTTTTTTATGGTGAAGTTGGTGTGAGTTTCCCAAAAATTACTTTCACTTAGGCTGTTTGACCACTCAATCGATAGAGAAAAATCTCAGCTACAAAACAGTATGAAAATAACCGAGATGAGAAAACAAAATTTATGAAAAAATGTAAAAATAGTCGACGTCAGAAGGTAGCCGTAAAAGTCCCCACCCCTTTAACTAAATTAATTAACAGAATTTAGTCAAAGCGAACCCTATTTTATTAAGGCTCAAATTGTTTTACCCCACCAAATTATTCATTTACCCAACCAAGTCTTAAAAATTTGTTTTTATCTCAAAAAGTTTGTTAACTTTTAATATATATTTTTTTATCAAAATGTAGCTCTGGATCTCAGCTTTAGAACAAGCTATCAACTGACTTACTATCATTTTAAAAGTTGGAGAAAAAAGTCTTTGTTTGAATAGAATCGTTGAAAAAATTCGGTCTATACAAAGACTTTTTTTCTCCAATTGGAAATATTTCAGTAAGCAAGTTGATGGCTTGTTAGAAAGCTGAGATTTAGGCTACACGTTGGTATCAAAACTTTAAAAAAATTAGTGAAAAAAAAGTAAAAAATAGCGATAGAAACAAATTTTTACGATTCGATGGGATAAATGAATAATTTGGCGGGGTAAAAGAATAATTTGGCTGTGGAAAGTACTTACAGCCTTTTATTAATGCAGTCCAATCTCGATAAACTGGCACCTCTAGTAAATCGGCACCCTGGGCGAAATTAAGTTGGCCAGTCAAGAAAGCCTACAAAGTTCACCTTCGATAAACCGGCACTCCGATGATCCGGCACCCTAAGCTCGGTTCTTTTCCAATTAAATCTCTCTCGATAAACCGGCAGCAGCATATTTTGCAACATTTTTTAAATTCCCGCTATTCTTTGAATATTTTTCAAAATTTCGGCAATTTTTTCGCGTAACATTATCAGTGGCTGTATCCCGAAATTTAAGCGGCGTTTTGCTACGCGGTCGTTTTGCTAAGAAATTTTTTGCCAATTGCCAATTTTTGAATTTCTGTACTGATTTTTCAACTTGGTTTCTATCAAAACTATACCTAAAATCAAATTCTAGGCGTGTTTTGTTAGAAACCAAGCTAAAAATCCGTGCAGAAATTGAATGATTAGGCAAAAAAATTGAATTGGTGGGGGACAATTCAAAACAGGTGGCAATGGCTCCTTAAAGAGGCAAGGTGACTCAGCGCGTTGCACGGACAATTTCATATTTTCAAAAGGCGGGGATTACACTTTCAAGACAAAAAACATTTGATTTGAAAATGTTCCTTTAAATTATCTTATTATTGTCACCAAAAAAGTTTAAATTTTTGTGTTCGGTGACTATTTTTCGTTTTATTTTTTGTATTTTCAGGTCAGTATCATTGGCTAAAGTTGCAGTAAAGCTACCGTGAGACCAACAACATCTGAAAGGCTATCTGGTAAAGTAACTAATTTTTTGTAAAAAGATTTGACTGCGGCTGCACACGGTCTGACAAAGTCATCAGTGGATGTAGCGTAAAATTTATTAATTCGATTTTATGTGGTCATGATCTCAGAGATTTGCACTGGCCGACCCTGCTCGGCACCGTGATTTCCAAAATACCCCACGCGCAGGTCAAGTCTAAACCGAGTCGGGCCGTCGTGCACATGTATGCGTAGTGTAGCTTTCTATGTGCCTTCGTGCTCCATCCCGAGGCAGTATGGCTAGGCCTCTGTAACAAAACTATCGGAGCACGTTAATTTCATGGAAGAGGCTGCCTAGCGAAAGTGATTATAAGTCACAATTTGTAACTAAACCGTCTACTGTATTTATATCAACAATTTTCAAGTACAGTAACCAAGCAAAACGTTCAAAAAACCCGGGGACCAAGGAAATTTTCGCACCAGATAGTAGGATAGAGCCGCAATGCAGGTATCTTATAGCAGCAATTCTGGTATCTTTCTCAATGACAGTACCTACCTGACTATAAGCATCGTAGATTTCTGAGCCGTTGGTTCAGAGCTGGTAATTACTGTCATTGAGATGATAGAGCTAATTACTGACCTGATTACCTTAAAAATTCAGGTATAAAGGCGAAAAGTCGTTCAGGATTTGCATTAACAATTCATAAAAGACATCAAACGATAACTTCGTTCACGAAAATAAGATACCGTATTCACTCTGTTAACTCCCCATGGGGAGTTATTTTTCAACCCTAAAATCTTGAAATTGTCAATCGAAAATGGCCTAACTCTGAAATCCTAGTCAAAAAACCGAGGAGTGGGAGTTATTAGAGGGTGGGGAGTTAATAGAGTGAATACGGTAACTGAATTGCCTAATTGTACCTGAAATTTTTTGATATAAATCCAGTAGACGGTTTAGGTACAAATTGTGACTTATAATCACTTTCGCTAGGCAGCCTCTTCCATGAAGTTAACGTGCTCCAATAGCGTGCCCCTTTAAGACGCCCATTTGCTTTGTTCACTAATGTTTACTAATGTGTTTGTTCACTAATTTGTTCACTATGACATCCTTTTCTTAAATCCTGATTTGCTAAGAACTTTTCTACCTTTTTGTACTTTCCGTTTTTCTCAATGTTCTGATAGAGGACTGGACATTTTTCCGCCGGAAATTTTTCCGCCGAAATTTTTTTGTTTTTTACTGATTTCAACGTGGGATCTAGGTAAATTAATATTTTCAGATGGTGTCCAAACCACCCCAAACCGTCCTAAACCACCCAAAGTACCCTGAAACCACCCTAAATACCTAAACCAAACCCAAACCTGAAAAATTAAAATTCTTAAAAATAAAGAAAACCATTTGTTAAGCTCAAAGTGGCGATTTTACACACCCCAACTTTAATACCCCGTGTTACAGTGATGTTTTGTGTACACATGTTAAACGCTCAAATGTTTTGTGTTGCGGTTACATTTTTGTAAACAAATGTACACAAAAGATTTCGAGTTTTTGTTTTTGAACATTTATAAAAATTTAAATCTTCTCATTTTCATTTCTGTACACAATGAAATCAGAAAATGTTTGTGTACGTTTGTGTACACAAATAAAAAGTCAAAAAGTTTTGTGTAGGTTTATGTACACAAATGAAACCCCTGAAAATTTTGTTTATGTTTGTGTACACATGGAAAAAATGTTGTACGCAACACAATAAAAAGCAAAATACTGGCAAAAAAACTCATAAAAGTGCATGAATGTAAAAACTATATGTTCTTATCCGGTTTTTGACGCTAGTAGCGAATACCGCCCCCCAACGATTTTCACTTTTTTTACTTTAGTAAAAAGTACCCAAATTTATGTCCCAGACCCCGGAAAATGTGCGCAAACTCTTCATTAGTTACAACTTCCGTACGCTGGCCTACCCCCAAGCCTAAGGGCTAAGCCTAAACTTGTTGTTTGCAAGGGTAGTTACAGCAATTTTTAAAGGTCGGATGCTTGGGGGGGGGGGGGGGTATTCGCTACTAGCGCCGGTTTTTGAAATCCCAAAAATGAGATCGAGCTTCCAACATGACTCGTTATCGTGCACAATATCCCCGAGAAGTATATTTTTGTAAATTATTAGTATAGTACACATTGTTTTTGCAATAAAACATTGTTCTTTTGTGTTGTGTACAATATTTTTCCGTGTGTACACAAACAAAATTTTCAGGGTTTTCATTTGTGTAGGTAAACCTACGCAAAACTTTTTGACTTTTTATTTGTGTACACAAACGTACACAAACATTTTCGACATTTGATTTGTGTACACAAACATAAACAAAGATATTTTTATTTTCATTTGTGTACAGAAATGAAATGAGAAAATTTAAATTTTCATAAATGTTCAAAAACAAAAACGCAATACTTTTTGCTTTCTTGTGTTTACAAAAATGAAAATTTTTCGTACACAAAATTTGTAAAGAAAACAACACTGCTCGTGTAGGTATCACCTGGCCAGATGGATCTCCACCTGGATGGCCTAAAAATAAAAAAGTTAATTTAAATTAAAAAAATCCATTTTTCCAAGCTAAAAATTTGTGAAGGATTGGGCTTGTTAAAGGAGCATGGCGTCCTACGACTAAATCAATTGTTGATATTTGAATTCCCGGGACAAAATCCTACACTATGGTTTTAGCATGAATTTTTTTGAATGCAAACATTTTTTATTTCAAATATTCTTTTTAAATTATTTAATTACATCAAAACCAGCATTGTGGGCACAGCAAAACTATGAGTACTCACTGAACCTGTAGCATTTAGCCGGAATGGTTCCGAGGTTGAGCATGAGTCAACCTCTTCGGAGCGTCGTGGACTTCTAGTTTTGGATTTGCTGGGCCTTTTGCTCGGCCTTACAATTTTTTTTGGTCTGATGAGTAGGTAATTTGTTTAACTTTAGAATTGTTTTTGGTCTAATTTTAGGTAAGATCGATTTCAACGGACACAGATTTAGGTAGAAATTTCGGTATTAGGGCAGAATTTTCTAAAACTCTCACCTTAGCATTGACAAATCGCCACACCGGCGAAATCACCGACTTCCGTAAAAAATACCGACAAAATTCAAGAAGAGTCGGTATGACAGTGTGTATGGTATGTATTTCGGTATGTATATCACTTGCTCCGGCATTGCCGTTTTACACAGTGAACATTCACGCACGGATTGAAGGCCGGGCAAAAGGCCCAGCAAATCCAAAACTAGAAGTCCACGACACTCCGAAGAGGTTTGACTCACGCTCAACCTCGGGACCATTTCGGCTAAATGCTACAGGTTCAGTGAGTACTTATACTTTTTGCTGTGCCCACAATTGCTGGGTTTGACGTAATTAAAGAATTTAAAAGAATATTTGAAATAAAAAATGTTTGCATTCAAAAAAAAATCGTGCCAAAACCATAGTGTAGGAATTTGTCCCCGGGAATTCAAATATCAGCAATTGATTTAGTCGTAGGAAGCCATGCTCCGTTAAGACCGAAAGTGCGATTTCACCTACCAATCCCAATCTAGGGTTGGGTACCACCTGGACAGGTTGATATCCACGCAACTCAAGATTAGGGTATATTCATCCAAATGACCTGAAAGGTCAAACGTTAGTCTTTTATATCTGAAATTACGGTAAAAAATAAAGTGTACATCCAGGTGGATTCGAACCAGCAACCTCGGCGGTGGATATCCAAGTGGTCGTCCTTTTGGATCGAATTTTTTTTACATTTTGGGTTCCAAGATAATTTTCCTGAACTAATTCGAGCATGCTGAAGATGGTTTGACAGTGTTAAAATCACGTTTTATCGAGAAATTTTTCAGATATCGTGAATTCTTGATTTTGATAAATCAAGAGTTCGCAATAACTTTAAATTTATCGATAAAACGTGATTTTACCACTCTCAAACGATCTTCAGCATGCTCGGATTAGTGCAGAAAAATTGTTTTAGAACCCGAAAACGTAAAAAAAAATTTGATCCAAGTGGACGACCACTTGAATATCCACCGCCGAGGATGCTGGTTCGAATCCACCTGGGTGCATACCTCATTTTTATCATAATTTAAGTGTTTAGGTGGCGTAGAGGTCCATATACTTATCACCAAGGTTACTGGTTCGAATCCCTCTGAGTGCAATCAGTCCAGAGTGGAGGACCCGATTTAAATTTGACCGTTTTCAGAACACAATATTTGGATTGAATCGTTTGGGTTTTTAAGCCTGTACCCCGAAATTAAACCGAACCGAAGAAAGTGCAGCTTAACAAACAAGATATTTATCAAAACAACTACTTAGCAAATAAAATTCTTAGCAAAACGACTATTTAGCAAATTGGCGCTTAAATTGTGAATTCTTAGCAAAATCGCGCTTAAATTTTTTTCTTAGTAAAACGACCGCTTAGCAAATCGACCACTTAGCAAATCGCCGCTTAAATTTTGGGTGGCCTTCTCAGTTGCAATGACAAATTTGACGAGTGCTTTACCGAGAAACAGAGTAAACCAACCTATTTATTCAAAATTGCTTAGTGTTTGTTGTTTTTGTTGTTGTATTGATGCGGAATAAACTAATAAACTGAACAGACTGAAGAAATAATACTCTCGATAAACCGGCACCCCAATCTGCTCCTCAGGGGTGCCGGTTTATCGAGAGTAGACTGTACAACCGATACCAATGTAAACAGGTGCAGAACAGCTAATGGTTGTTGACTTCTCATCCGTCCAAAAATATTCGAACTGAGATCCTGCATTCATTTTCGGGCAAGTTTCTGCTGTGCATGACTCAGAAATGGTGCCGTAGAGCATGCATATTTGGTTGAAGAAGTCCACAACTAAATTCGATCATTTTTTACCTGTTAAATTTAGTACAAGCCCACTGTTTACAGCGATCCATTCGTTGACGTCCTCTCCATGCGGCAGCTTAACAGCTCACGAATGTTACCACTCCTAAAAATACCTGACTGTATTCCACAAAATATTTTTCTCCTAAAACCCGAGTGTAGCAGATGCGTGACGGAGTAATTCCTGATGGTTATCCCCATTCCTTCTTCGCTGTTGATGCTGTTGGGTGGTTTTGAGTTAATATTCCTGTCCATCTGTGTGTCTTAAAAAAAATTTCGGCTACACTATAAAATACCTGCCTTGCACAAAAAAGCATAACACTCTAACACGTTTTTATGATCGATTTAACAATGTGAACCGTGCCCGCTCGGCCGCCGTTGGCAGTCTAGGAGCGGCAGAGGCACTCAATTTTGATAAGAAAAACACCGGCGCTGGCTTTTTCTTTTCTTTCGAGAAACGCGCAGGTGTGCTCAACACACAGGCGAGAATATCTAGAACCGAGAATATCCACATTGGGCATTTTAGTATAAACCATCGAAGAGGCAGCAACCAGTGCTCAAATAAGGCCAAACTAAGACAAAACAAATCGGAACGTCTCAATTTGGAATGCTTGAATAATCTGCTGGCCAAAACGGCTATATAGTGAGACAGCTAAATTGAACACAGAAATTTTGGTAAGTTCGACATTTATAACTGCAGTAAGTCAAAGTTTGTAAAACAAAAATTTATTGATGAAGAAAACAGCAAAAATTAAACAATGGACACTTTCAGAAAATTAGGGTTAAAGAATCAGCATGTATTTTTTAATCATTTATTTCGCTTTGAACAACATCAACCTAGTTGAAGAGTCTAAAATGAAAGAAATGTTCGACAATGTTTTAAATTAGCATTCAGATCGCCGAAGTTTGAGAACTGAAAATCTTAAACATTCCAGAAATAGCAGCCAATTACGATTTTATCAAAAAAAGTAAAAGGTCATAAACCAACCATCATTTACAATTTCTTTGGTCTAAAATCACTTGAGCATGAAATTTTGCAACTGTATTTATTAATTAAATAAAGACTTCGCTGTCAATCGCCATATAAAAATCAAGGTGGTGTCGACAGGCCACAAGTTACAGAAGAAAAAGATGAACACTATCAAGCAATAAAAAAGAGCTTCTCAAAATCATATCTTGCCACTCGGAAACACACTATCGAGAACAAAAAAGAAATGTTCAATTGATTTGAAAAGTTCCTGCCCTCCTATACAATACATAAAACATCAGTTTCTTTACACAATAAATAGAAAAGGTCGTGCTGCTGAAGAATATTAGAAGCTCGAACACATACTGGGACTAAGTCTGCTAATTATACTAGTGCACATTCTGAGACTCGGTGTTAGGATGATTAAAAACTATGTACTTTACACCAAGACAAATTCTAGTTTCAATGTGTGCCCGAGCTATCAGAAAAACAAGAAGATGACGATTTCAGAGTAAAGTCTTTATTGCAAACAATCAACGCTCAACATGGTCAGCACTCGAAAATATTGCTCTTCTTAAGGGAAATAATCTAAAAGAGCATAATTAGCCAAATCCCAACCATTAGAAATGCTAAGCCCATACCTGGAGTCCGTCTTGTGACATGGGTTCTCCTCTTCGGGGGCCGGGTCAAACTGCAGGAAAGAATACTTCAGCTCATCATCCAGTTCAACCATGCAGCTTGATTTCCACAACGATAGCAGTAGTTTGGAGCAGAGAAACTGTGACACATTGCGATCGTGACACCAATTGTATCCCTGAAAGTTTATTTAGATTACAAAATAGGCCATAAGACAAGCAGATGACCTCCATGACTAGCTGATGAGCCCTTGATATGAGCGTAATGCCGTTAGAATGGTTGAAGGTCTCCGAAATATCTTGTCCGAAAGTATATCCAGCGCCTGAAAATTCACGAATTATTTGAGCAGAAAGCTCAGAAAGTTGAATTACCTCGAGGAGAGATCCCCAACCACCACGATCATCAGGGTCTGACCAGAGCAAATCACACATAGGACCTGACAAGAAATGATTAGAAGCTGATTAAAAGAAACGATTATAAACAAACTGAGGCACCAACCTTCATGAGGAACTTCTTGAAGGCGTTCAAGAGAACGAATGTGATCCAGAGTGTCAATGGAAGGCGACAGTCCGCCGTGCAAACAGAATATCTGACCATCCACTAGAGCTGTCAGCGGGAAATAGTCGAAGAGATCTGTGAAGTAGTTCCATACCTAAATAAAAAAAGGGATTATGCAACTACAAAGATAGGAAAAATATCAGATGGCAGAGCAAACCTTTGATTTCCATACTTGCGCAAGCATTCATCATAGAAACCATACACTAAAATAAGAAGTTTATAATTTTTCCTGTAGGCTAAATTTTTTACCTTGAGTGATTTGACGAGACTCATGATTTCCACGGAGATTGTCACTCGATCGCGATAGCGGACCTAAAAAAATTTGGTGAGCCAGCAAAAAATAAACTACGTAATTTCGCAAATACCTTCAAACAAACAAGAGCGAGACAGTTTCCACTGAGTAGTAGCCTCGATCCACATAATCGCCCATAAAGAGGTAGTTCGTATCCGGTGCCTGCCTCCCATCTTGAATAACTCCATCAGGTCATGAAACTAAATTTTCGAAATAACTTAAAAGTACACAACCTCACAAAAACCTCACCTGGCCGTGGACATCCCCGCACACTGTGACCGGACACTTGACTTCTTGCACATTTGACTCTGTCTTTAAGATCTCTCTGGCCTGAAATTATAAACTCTCAGTCAGATAATTATAACAGAAAGGATGACGCGAAAAACGCACCTTGTCGCAAAGCAATTTCACTTGGTTCTCCGTCAACTGTTTGCATTCGTAAAGCTGGCTGATCCACTCGTCTATTTCTTTGACAAATTCACGGCTGATGATTTCGCCCTTGGGGCCTGGCGCAACAACTGCAGATGTCGTATCCATTTATATCGCTGAAAAATTAATAATGACAACTGTTTCACAACAACAGCAAAACACGGCATATCGCTGCACAATAATTCTCAATACTAGAAAACATGGGAACGGCGAAGTTTTTTTAAATGACTCAAGACTAAAAGACTAACAACAACAGTAAAATAGCCGCGAACATCTTTTCCATTCCTTTCCCAGTATGGCGCACGTCATATACAAACTCGGCATAGAGACGCACGCAGGAGAAATCATTATTTTTGAGGAAGCAGGATTAATTGAGTATCCAAGCAATATAGCGAGTTGATGCTCAGACAAAGTGGCATTGTGGGAAAAAGCGGGAATTTTGTAAATAGTTTTCAGCAAAACATACTTTAGAACCAATATTTTCAAAAATGATAATGAGTGATAGGGTTCTCACAGTGGGCGGTGTAGGTCGACCTCCGGGGGAGGTCGAGGTCGATGTGTTCTCACAATGCCGGTTATGGGTTCAGGTCGAGGTAGAGGTGGCGGTCGTGGTGTTTTCACAATGCAATTTTGCCTGTTATCGTTTTGTTTTTCAAAGTAAAGGTATATTTCGCGCTCGTATAGAATACCCCCCCCAAACCTGACCTTATAAAAACGGCTGTAACTACCCTTTCGAACGATAAGTTTAGCTTAGCTCTTAGCGGGGGGGTTGGCCAGCGTATGGAAGTTGTGATAATAATACAGGGTGTTTCAAAATTTTATGACACTTTTAAACGGTCATAACTTTTTCCCAGACCGAATTTTTTACGCTACTGTCCTATACCAACCCCCCCCCCAAAAAGCTACTGTAATATCCCCCCAAAACGACTTTTTTGGGAGTGTCTAAAAACCATTATGCAATAATTTTGCCATAAAGGGTCCACAAAAGCAGTTTAAAAGGGATTATGGGCTGTATTTGGAGGGGAAGAGAATAATACAGGGGCCACTTTTTTTAGCTGCTTTACCATGTTCCAACTCGGGCCGTGGCAAAATAAGATCTCATATGCATTTATGATCAAGTGTACTTCTCGGAATCATGTCTAAGGTAATTGAGCGCGCGCATCTCTAACTCTCAAGCCCCTGCGCCCTCTTCGGGGGCGCAGGGGGCTTGGAGGGGCAGGAGTAAGATGCGGCAAATCACATTGCGACAAATCAAATTGCGGCAAAATCAGATTGCGGCAAATCAGATTGCGACAATTCAAATTGCGACAATTCAAATTGCGGCAAAATGAAATTGCGGCAAAATCAAATTGCGACAATTCAAATTGCGGCAAAATCAAATTGCGGCAAAATCAAATTGCGACAATTCAAATTGGCTATAAGTGAAAACACCCGTCAATATGTAAATCTCCCGTCAAATTTATTTTTTATCCCGTCAAATTCAAATTTCAAAAAAATTATGTGAATCTCCCGTCAAAATATGTAAATCTCCGTCAAATTTAATTTTTAGTAAAATACTGCATTAAATTTCGTGGGAATTCAATTTTCTAGTCAGAAAATAACTTGGATTGCTCAGAATCCCACCCCGGAATGGCAGAAGCCCTGAAAGTTGGTTTTTTTGGGGTTTACTAAAGGGGGAGTAAACTTTTGCGAAAATTCGATTGAGCGGATCAGATTTCCAGTCAGATGCGCTAAATCGTTCAGAATTCTAGGTTTTTGGTGGTTTTGAGTGGTTCAGGGTGAAATTCTGAGAGATTTAGCGCATCTGACTGGAAATCTGATCCGCTCAATCGAATTTTCGCAAAAGTTTACTCCCCCTTTAGTAAACCCCCAAAAAACCAACTTTCAGGGGCTTCAGGCCATTCCGGGGTGGGATTCTGAGCAATCCAAGTTATTTTCTGACTAGAAAATTTGAATTCCCACGAAATTTAATGCAGTATTTTACTAAAAATTTAAATTTGACGGGAGATTTTACATATTTGACGGGAGATTTACATATTTTGTTTGAAATTTGAATTTGACGGGATAAAAAATAAATTTGACGGGAGATTTACATATTTTGACGGGTGTTTTCAATTTGAGCCATTCAAATTGCGGCAAAATCAAATTGCGGCATAAGTAGGAGGGTCACATTGGGCTGCTATTTGGTTGATCGTTATTTTATACGTTAGGTATTTTCGTTCACTTTGTGAGTAAATATTTGTATATCATTTTTTGTTGAATTTAGTAGATTTAGTAGAGCAATTATGGTGCTGGTCAAGATTCGACACTTTTGCTGTCAAACAGCACATTATGCTGTTTGATTGTTTGCTGATTTTTGTACAGCTAGTCAATTTTTCGGTTTCTAACAAAATCTCATCTCACAAACAAGCCTGTTCAGACGGCAGCTTATCGAGACCACATAGTGGTGGCAGATTAAGCATTACTTGAAAGTTTCAAATTTGATTACCGCAATTTAAATTGTCGCAATATGATTTGCCGCAATTTGAATTGTCGGAATTTCATTTTGCCGCAATTTGAATTGTCGCAATCTGATTTTGCCGCAATTTGATTTGTCGCAATGTGATTTGCCGCATCTTACTCCTGCCCGCTTGGAGTTGAGATGCGCACACCCACATACCTTAGACACAAATCACTCGAAAGTGACTCTGGATGCATGAAAAAACATGCATACCAGAGTTATTTATGCGGTAGGCCCCAGTATTTAAAACTATGTTCAACATCTTTATTTTTTTCGCCGAAGAGCATTCCCCCTCGTTCTACAAGGCCGGGCCGGAGGCCCAGCACCCAAAAATTCAGCCTAGCACTCAAAAAGTGCTAGGCCTATGAGTAAACCCGCGAGGTTCACCCCGCCGGTGGGCTTGTCCATGAAAAGCCTGCACCACAAGTTCCTGGGTTTGAAAGTACCCTTAGACGCTAAGAGAATTAGTACTCTAAGGATCCCAACCATCTCGAGAAGTGGCCCCTGTATTATTCCCTTCCCCTCCCAATACAGCCCGCAATCCCATTTAATTGCTTTTCTGGTCCTTTTATGGCGAAATTATTGTGTAAAAATGGTTTTTGACCATCCCTAAAAAAAGTCGGTTTTTGGGGGGGGGGTGTTATAGACAGTAGGTCGATTTGGGGGGGGGGGGCGGAGGGTATATTACAGTAGCGCTTTTGGGGGGGGGGGGTATATTACAGTAGCGCCAATTTTTTTATTTCACTAAACGCAGATCGGCTCAGCTTTGATGGAAATTTTTTTGGTATATAAAGTCAAAAACACGATTTTTGGTTGGTCCCCCTATGGTTCGCGACCGGAACCGAAAATCCAAAAAAGGACTGAAATTCCGGCAAACCGGAATTCCGGGCCAACTCTTGTAAGCATACCACTGCAGAGTGGCCAAAAGCCTGTAAAAATTGTGTTTTGAAAGTTTTTCTAAAAGGGGTTAAACTTTTTGCAAAAAATTGATTGAGTGGATCAGAATTCAGAGTCAGATAGGATTGATCGCTCTAATCATGTGGTTTAGTATATTGTTTGGCATATTGTTCATGAAACGGCTAAATCAAGCGCAGGTGTATGTCCGGGTGGATGTTTTCAATTTGAATTGAAAAACATCGCCAAGGTTAGGTAAAATTTTGACGCTACTGGAATATACCCTTCCAAAAAGCTACTGGAATATACCTTCCCCAATAACTTTTTCGAGGGTATCTAAAACCACTATTTTTCGAAAAAAAAAGTTGTTCAAAAGCCCTTTTTAGTAATGACCAGGCGCTGAGCCTAAACCTAAGTCTGAATTACTCACCGAAGCAAAATACTCGCCGACGCCATAACTCGCCAACGCTAAAAACTTACTAACGCGAAAACTCACCAACTAAAAACTCGCCAACGAGAAACTCGCCGACGCATAACTTGCATCCAGTGATGTTCCCTTAGGATTAGTTTAGAGATCAAAAATTTACAAAAAGGTGATCGATTGTAAATTTTTGATTCTTTCGATTAGTTTCATGTGGTCGATTGTAAATTTTTGGGTCCAGGCCGTTTCGTCGCCAGGATTTTCGTCGCCCACAATTTTCATCGCCACAATTTTCGTCGCCCACAATTTTCATCGCCACATTTTCATCGCCACAATTTCGTCGCCACAATCCACGCCAACAAAACATATTACTTCAAGACAAACATAGCTTAAAAACTATTTTTTATAAAATTGAAAGGGACAATACTTTTTCTCCGACTAAAACACTTTTTTTTCCGACTAAAATATTTTTTTCCGACTAATTTTATTTCCGACTAAAACACTTTTTTCTCCGACTAAAATACTTTTTTTTTCCGACTAATTTTGATTCTCGACACAAAATCAACCATTTTTAAAAAATTTTGTGTGAAATTCAAGGGTGGGCAAAGACCAGATGGCTGGAGACCCACTCCGGAATGGCCAAAAGGCCAAAATTATTGGTTTTTTGGGGTTTACTAAAGGGGAGTAAACTTTTGAGAAAAATCGATTGAGCGGATCAGATTTCGGGTCCGATCGGCTTAATCGCCCACAACTCCACCCTGAACCACTCGAAACCACCATAAACCTGGAATTCTGAGCGATTAAGCCCATCGGACCCGAAATCTGATCCGCTCAATCGATTTTCTCAAAAAGTTTACTCCCCCTTTAGTAAACCCCCAAAAAACCAATAATTTGCCCTTTTGGCCATTCCGGAGTGGGTCTCCAGCCATCTGGTCTTTGCCACCCTTGAATTTCACACAAAATTTTTAAAAAATGGTTGATTTCGTGTCGAGAATCAAAATTAGTCGGAAAAAAAAGTATTTTAGTCGGAGAAAAAAGTGTTTTAGTCGCAAATAAAATTAGTCGGAAAAAAAATATTTTAGTCGGAAAAAAAAGTGTTTTAGTCGGAGAAAAAAGTATTGTCCAATTGAAAGTGACAAGAGTGGCTGTACGAAGTTTCGTAACAGGACAATTTTGTAACAGCGAATTTTCGTAACAGCGAACTTTCGTAATGGCTCATTTATAAACGTTGTCGTTGTCGTCGTCGTTGTCGTTGGAATATTTTTTTTATAAAACCATTTTTTTCGCCAACGACGACGATAACGACAACGACGACCTATTTATAAAAATCCAACGCCAACGACAACGACGACGCCAAGGACAACGAAATTTTTCATTCAAAATTGGAAAAATTTCGCATTTTTAGTCAAGCTTTCGAGTGAAAACGTGTGAGAATATAGTTAATCCTCAAAATTCAGACTTAAAATGCAAAATTTGTCTGATTTGGAAGAAAATGTTCGTTGTCGTTGGATTTTTTATAAATAGTTCGTCGTTGTCGTCGTCGTTGTCGTTGGCATAAAAGTGCCTTTATAAAGCATTTTTCCAACGACAATGACAACGACAACGACAACATTTATAAATGAGCCATTATTGAAGAGGAAGCGCAGATACGAAAATAATAATTAATGTTGACCTCAAAAAAAAACCCTGGCAAAAAATTACATCACTCCGTGTTGAGAACGATTGGGATTTCCTACAATCGGTACAGTCTAAATTTTGATATAATGGCACCCCTATATAACGCCACTGGAGGTCGGTCACTAGGGGCTTTATATAGACTGTAGTTTAACGAATTAAGTACAAAAGCATCAAAATATAAAATTAAAAAAAGCACTCAATTGTAGGCAAAAGGTAGGAGTCTGGTGAAGAAAACATTGTAATGGTACCCTTTTTATCTGACTCAATACTGTGGCCCAATTTGCATTGGCCCAGTTTGAAATTGGCCCAGTTTGCATTGACCAGTTTGAAATGGCCCAATTTGCATTGGCCCAGTTTGAAATGGGCCAGTTTGAATTGACCCAGTTTGAAATGGCCCAGTTTACTCCTCCCCTTAGATTACACGGAAGAATCGAAAATTTACAATTGATTACATGAAACTACCGTATTTCCTCTAATAAGCGCCCCGGGGCGCTTATTTTTCAAACCCCAAAAATCGAAAAATTCGGAATTCGATTTCGAGATTTTTGGTGCTCAACCAAACCTAAAAAGTGCAATCGGTAGAGCTCGTGGGAGTTAAGAAAAGGTATCAAACAGCTTTGCAAAATATTGCTTCTACACTGAGATCCAGACCCTCAAAGTCGAGGGGGGGCGCTTATTAGAGCGGGGGCGCTTTTAGAGGAATACGGTAATTGAAAAAATTAATAGTTTACAATCGATTACATGAAACTAATCGAAAGAATCAATAATTTACAATCGATTACAGAAAAAATTAGAAAATTACAGAAAAATTAATGATTTTCAAATCGATTACATTTTTATAAACGATCATAATCGATTAAGCCGATGGAATCGCGTATACGGAACCAGGGTGTTATACTTGACGATTACCTCAGCCATCACTCTCAGCCGGCTGAGTTGGGAGAATCGTCCTCAGCCGTCAGCCAGATAAAAAATTTCACCTCAGCCGTCAGCCTCAGCCGGCTGATGGCTGAGTTAAGACTCAGCCGGCTGAGGACACCACCCGGTAAAAACAGCAACCGATACAAATTGTTACCGGATACAGCAAGGCTCGCTGTGATCATGGGCAACAGGGTGTACCATCAGGAAGCATTCCTCCAACTACCATGTGTCTTCACCTTCAGAAAAATGCTGTCATCATAATGCTGTCACCGGATACAGTGACAATTTTTGCCTTGGCCCCCCTGATGATTTTTTCCAACTTTTTTCGATTTCTCGAATTTTCACGCACTTAGGCTTAGGCTCAGGGTAGGCCAGCGCACGTTAGGACGGACTCAAACGTGCGGTTTAAACATACTTTTTGTACTTTAGACAAAAAATTGTATCCGGTTGCAAGGCAGTCCACCATTCTGAACACAACATCACTGCTTGCATCTCCCACTCACCCCGAAAACCAAGTTTTTAGGACTGCTCAAAAACCATATTTAAAGAATCATACTTGTTGATGCAAATGAGTAGTTGACAAATTCAAATGCGCGTGGGACACTCTCTTTCGTCTCTCACTGTACTCTTTTGAGTCACTCGGAATATTTCCAAAGAGTAGAATGCGAGATCTAAGAGAAGTGTCCCGCTCGCATTTGAATTTGCCAAATTTTCATTTGCATCAATAAGGATGGTCCTTTAAAGGGGTGGTACATGTTATAGCCCGAATGGTTCGAATACCATTACAAGCATGCATACTTTTTTCGACTGTTTTTAATTGTTTTTTTTTTTCATTTTTCCTATTATTATTTTTAAAGGACCGTAGCCGTCGCCGACAACGAGAATTTCAAATGTTTGAATTCGCGCGGGACAGTTCTCTTTCGTCTCTCACTGTACTCTTTTGACTTGCTTCGAATGACTCAAAAGAGTACGATGAAAGACCAGAGAGAACTGTCCTGCGCGAATTCAAACATTTGAAATTTTCGTTGTCGGCGACGGCTATGGTCCTTTAAACTGGTTATATCATAGTTAACCAAAACTAGTTGCCAAGTGGTAGAGCACAAAAAGCACAACAGAGCGAGAAAAATAGAGCCGCTATACCGAGGGTTGACTTATCATATACCGTATGACCTCTATTAAACGGGCACCCCTACAGTTAAAGTTTTTCAAATTTGCTTTGCTTTTTAACCCACTCATTTTCTAGAGTTTGTGAAGCTTTACAAAATGAGTGGTCGTCCGTTTCGAAAATAAACAATATTCGGGTTAAAAAAGCAAAGCAAATTTGAAAAACGTTGACTGTAGGGGTGCCCGTTTAATAGAGGTTATACGGTAAACACATTAAAGATTTGTGCACATCATCGAGAATTGCAAGGATCAGCAAAACAAAGTTCTAAGATATCTTTTTGTGGTAAAGGATGGTGCATTGTAACTAAGGGTACATAGTAGACAACAATCAGGGATGGGGATGAAAATTTTCAAAAAAGTACATTTTCCAGTAAAAGTACTTTTTTCGCACGTGAATCCTGGATTTTAACACCGGATTCGTGTTCAGCGAGGTCGATTTGCTTGTGAAACTACCGTATAACCTCTTTTAATCCCCCAGGGGATTATTAATCAACCCCCCTCGGAGGGTGGGGGATTATTAGAGGGTGGGGGATTAATAGAGGGAGGGGGATTATATTTCAACCTCTTCGGCGATAAGGCCGCCGGAAATTTCTGAAAATTTTTATTTCAAAAGACTATAATTCTAATTATCGAATTTCTTCAAATTTGTCTCGCATGTACTTGACTAGGGTTGGCACACAGTTAACTCGACTTTTCAAAATTTTCGACTTTATTTCTTGTATTTATGTGTGTTTTTCCCCAAAATTCTGAACTTGTGACCACGCAACTAAAAGCCTATTTCACTAGCTACACAATGGTATAAAAAATTTTCAGTTCCGTCTACAAAAAGAGGTCTTTTTTAATAAAACGAAGACTCTTCGAAAACGAAGACTCTTCGAAAACGAAGCGAGTCTTCGCGATTCTTCGTTTTCGATGAGTCTTCGTTTTATTAAAATAGACCTCTTTTTTTGTAGACGGGACTGAAAATGTTTTGTACCATTGTGTAGCCAGTGAAATAGGCTTTAGTTGCGTAGTCACAAGTTCATAATTTTGGGAAAAAACACACATAAATACAAGAAATAAAGTCGAAAATTTTGAAAAGTCGAGTTAACTGAGTGCCAACCCTATACTTGACGTCTCGCTTTTCGCCTCACTTTTTGCTTATTTTCATTAGTTTTTTTCTATGTGAATTTTTTATATATTCACAAAGCTACTTGACCTCCAAAAAGCGACTTCACACAGCCGAAAAGTGAACCCTAGTAGCGCGAATGTTTTCCCACCATTTCTTCTTGTCGCTTCTGGTAGCGAGTCTCTCAACTCTACGCAACGCCAGTATTATTATTTCGTAAACATTGTTAGTGATATAGCAATCGCAGTAGTTGAACAGGTTTTTGTGGTTTTGCAGTTACTAAGTTTGCGTCCTCGATCAGGATCAGAAGATACACAAATAGCATGCTTCAAACCAGGTAGGTCAATGGAAGGGCCTGGAAATTTTTTACAAGATCAAAAATAAGAACTAGGTCGAGATGGCAGGACGATGAAAAAGAAGGCTGCTAATCTGATAACGAAAACGAAATCTTCTTTGAAAATATCAATAAAAATAGCTGTTCAAAATGAAGGTGAATGTTATTGGATCAAGATCACGTTTGTGGAATGACAATCATTGAGTTTTAACATGAAAATCAACTAGAAAAACGTTAAAGAAAAAGCGGCGCAGCCGCCCTTAAAATCGGATAGGGGGTGGATTATTAGAGGGTGGGGATTATTGTTCAACCCCCTCGGGGGGTGGGGGATTATTAGAGGGTGGGGTTTAATAGAGGTGGGGGATTAATAGAGGTTATACGGTAGTTTTTTAGATTCATAAGTCATCGTCAAATTTCGAATTCCGCTCAAGAAAATTGACATTTGGATTCACGAACAATTTAACGTTCGAATATCAATTGTCTTCATCGGAATTCGAAATTTTACAGAAATTTTCAAAGTCCAAGAGAAGTTTCATAAGCAAATTGACCATGCTGAACACTAATCCGGTGTCAAAATAAATGGTTTAACTAGCAAAAAAAATTTTACGTCAAAACTATTTTATAGTTATTTTTTTATATTGTTTTCTTTTGCAAATTCTCTAATGTTAATTTTGATGAAAATTTCAAACTCAAAGCACTGATTTGTGCAGTTTTTAAATAAGATTTCACGTGGTATATTAAGTTCTGTAAAATAAAAGGTTTGTAAAAAGTTATACTCTGTTTTTCAAAAAACGACTGATTTTAGGAAAATAAACTTTTCTATACTTTTTGATATTAGAATTCAGAACATGAGCTATTTACAACTTCACGATACCACATTTGAAAGATGAGATCCAGGGCTTTCTTATAAGTATAAAGTTTTAAATATAGTAGGAAATTATTTTTGAGATTTAGAGACTTTTATCCATAAAAAACAGTCTTTATGTCTGAATTTTTAAAATGGCTGGTTAGGGGGTCAGAACGTTGAATCACGCCAATTGATCGGCACCATCGTGTTCAGCATTTAAAATCGGTTCTATCCTACTATTTACCACAATCGAGTGTTGGAGTGTTAATAACTAAATGTAAAATGTTTGGCCTGAAGAAACAATTTTGTTTTTTCCCAAACAGATTTTTTTGACTTAAATGTGCAAAATTAGGTGAGATACGTTCAGCAAACCCGACATACAGGCTGAGTCTCGAATTTTTCCGAATTTGTTTTGAGCACAAAGAACGAGTAAGCCATTTTAACTCAATATTAGTTTAAGTGCTACACGAGTTGTGAACAATTCAGCAATCTGCTGGTTAAGGTACGCAGGTAGTCCATCACTTCCCCTTTGATGTGCTTTTGCAGAGTTGTTGATGGCGATGTACCAGATAACAACTTTAATTTTTTTCTTGCTTAGAGAACAGCATTTTGTGAAGTTTTCAGACGAGAAATGATTAGAAATAATTTTAAATGCCTTGAAATTCTTGTTGTCTTGTTGGCAAATTTGTTAAGATATTGAATAAAATTTTACGGAACAAGTTTGGTACCAAATATATTACTAGACTATCTTCTTTCAGATGAAACGAAAATTTCGCCGTATGAATGAAAAATCAAAAAGTTATGGCCAATTCAAATGGTAGGATAAGGATGGATATTTTTCAGTGCTAAAGCTCTTGCCAATCTGGATCAGCTACTGGAACATAACGAAACTTCTGCAGATTGCGGTCAAATTTTTTTGGTTAAAAATGTTCGAGAACCTTTAAAAAAAATCTTTTCTATTGTTTTTAAAGTCTAAAACACCCTCAGAAATTGATAAAACTCCATTTTGGCTTACCGTATTTTCTCTATGAATCCCCCACTCTTCAATAAACCCCCACCATCTAATAAGTCCCACCCAACGGACCTCATATCTCAGCCTAGAGCAAACATTTTGCAAATCCGTTTTTTTGCGTTTTCTTGATTAGTACGAGCACTCCTAATTCCACTTTTCAGATTTTTGTTGAGTACTCAAAAATCTCGAAATCGATCTCAAAATTTTCTGATTTTTTAGGGGTTGAAATATAATCCCCCCCCCCATGGGGTTTAATAGAAAAATACGGTAATGCGATCCGCGTTACTCCGACCCGAATCGGCAGTTTTGTAATGGCTTTTCTTTTTAAAAAAGTTGGTAACGCTACGTGCACAATGATCCCTTTTTCGTCCGCATCCGCACTTAAAACGCAGTAGAGAAAAAACAATGAATTTTGTTTCCGTACATGCATTTAATGTAGTCCGCAATATAGTTCGTTTAATGTAGTTCGCATTGCGAACTACATTAAATGCATGTACGGAAACAAATTTCATTGTTTTTTCTATACTGCGTTTTAAATGCGGATTCGGACGAAAACGGATCATTGTGCACGTAGCGTAAGTCTGGTTTTTTTAGTCTTAACATTATTTTTAACGCCAAAAAATTCTTATGCTTTTGAAAGCAATTCACAAGTTTTATTTGTTGAAAAAAGTTTTAACTAGAAATCTATAATTCCGAAACATTATTTCTTCATTTGGGAAGTTGCCGGAATGACCAGAGTACGACATTTGTGCTGTTTTACAGCACACTGTGCTGCTTTTAATTCGAGATGTGCTGTTTTTCGCGCTGTAAAACAGCACAAATTTCGTACTCTGGGAATGACCAATGATCTAAATTGTTTACTCCATTGTTTAAATTTAAAAGTATAATAACAATATAATTTATAAATTTTCCTAGTACAAGTGATTCTCTAAACAAAATTTCATGCAAAACATCTACAATTGAAGTAAATATTTTTTTCAATAAACAAGCAATCATCAACACATTCAATGATACGCAAAAGCAATTTTCACACTTTCATTGCTGGAAGACAAATGACTGACGCAGCTATGGCAGCAATACTCCTTGAGCTTTGCCAGAACAATGACAAAGTGTGTATGTGTGAATGTCCAGCAGCTTTTGTTTCTAGTTTATTTGACCCACCCACCAAGCAAGTAGCAGTGGTGTTGGTATAGCAGCGGCTTTCACTCTATAAGCCCCCTTCATTATTAGACCAACAAAAGAGAAGAAGAAGCAGTAGTAGGGTGGCCGTATGTTTGTTCCCCCTCGCATTCTCTACTCCTAAGATCTGCCCTTTCTCTAATCTCCTACACAGACTGCAGCACCACTGCAAACTAAAAATTCATTTCGGCCGAGCAGGGGATCAATTGATTGATTTTGGTGTGGTCCCGCCTTACTCAAACATACTCAGCTTGACCAATAACTTTTGTTCAGAAAATTGCAACATTTTTAGCTATGTGTGTGTTGTGGTACTTCTTAAAAATTGCTTAAATCCTTTTTTATTTTTTTTCCGAATGTTACTTTGGCAACAAAAAAGCGGCAGGGCGGCCCTCTGCGGAACTTAGATCTTATCTTTCTATTTTTTTTTCATTTTGCAAAAAACCCAAATTCTGATGCATGATTAGGGTTGTCGAGCCTTCGAAAATTTCGAGCCTTCGGCTAGGCTCGAAGCTCGAAAAAAATCGAACTTTTTCGAGCCGAAAGCTCGAAAAAAAAGTTTACAGCTTTCTGAAGACCAGAATTATTGAAATGTTGGCACTTGTTCACTTAGGGGGGGGGGGGGGGCGCATTTTACAATATTTTTGAAAATCATTAAACACCCCCTAAGTGATTATTCTACGCTAAAAACAATGAAATAGCTACTTTTCGACACTTTCCTATTTCAAAAATCAATGCAATCAAGTGCAGTGCTAAATGATGAAAGCCGGAAGGAATCAAATGAATCACAGCATCATTTACAGAATTTCCGGACCTAAATTTCAAAGTTCTGGGAGGACACACGTCGAATTGTGAACATGTTTTGTTAACCAACCATTTGGACTTACCTTAGACATAACTGCAAGGAAAACTCTTGATCAAAAGTGCATTTAGAGAGTCTTTTTTCCCAGCTCCAGTAAGAAAAATGTGGTAAATCACCAAAAATGACCATAAAATACCCTAAAAAGACCATCTAGTCCCAAGAGGTATGGGGCAATTTTTTTTGACGAAATTTTTTTTATTTTGAAAATGTTTAGATATGCTTCTTTTATCGTGTTGCGATGAAAAAATTAGTTCGGGAGCTGATTTTGGGTCACTTTTCAAAAAATCCGAGTATGGGGAACTTAAGAAGTACTGCCTTGCGATTCTAGTTTCTAATAATAAGAATTCAATAGAAAACAGCTCAACTTTGGAATGTTTGACTAATTAAGTCGAGTCGTGATAAAACTTCTACCTAGCTGGGTCCGACACATTTTTACCTCAATTTCTGAAGTCTTTCGCCGAAACTATACGTCAATCGAGTTCTAGAAACTCTGAGAATTCCAATTTTACCAATCTGAAAATTAAGCTCAAAAATGTGTTGGGCTCAGCTGCAGGTCGAATTTGATGCTTTTTTTGGGACTCAAGTTTAAAAACGTAATTCGACGTTAATTTCATTTTAACCAATTTTGGAAAAAGCTTGCAGTACTAAGACTACTATTGATGAGGTACCGTAACGCGGATAGAGCCCCAATATTCTATCCAAATGCAGCTACTGCCCACTCTCCACTAGCCAAAGAATGGATACATGGGAAAGTGTGTTGTCCGAAATCGAGTTGTCCAAGAAGCAAATTGTGATACAATTGAGGCAGCCACCAAGTTCAAAACCCACAAATTGGGGCCTGACTACGTGACAGATGAGCAAGCAGAATGCAACACCAGCAACTGCTTGAATGACCTAAAAAGGGTGCTTCAAGTCAACTGTGGCAGTGACCGTACCATCCCTTTTGTGGTTGAAGGTAGTTTTTTGACTGTTTGCTCCAGGATGCTTACTTTTGGATTACAGGTGGCTCAGAGAATGGCCAACTCATTTATATTTCGGCGATTCTATACGAGGACTTGATTGGACACCTGAATGTGGGAGATGTCATTTTGTCTGTCAACCAAATGTAGGTTTTTTCAACACGCACATATTGACTCATAATCAAAAAGCAATTTTTGTTACGTAACTCAAAATTTAAAATAAAATACATTTAGCCAAATAAAGTACAGTTTAATCATTTTTCGTGAAAGGTGACACTTTGACTAGTGTTTATTTATTTTTGAGCATCAAAAATAAGGATTTTGACGTAAAGTCTTGAAAATTTTTAAGATTCGTGGTGTCAAATAAAGACCTTACTATAAAGCAGAAATCTTTAAAAAAGCACATTCACTTATCCTGCATACAGTTAAACCTACCCATTCACTTCGATACCCAGCTTGGTCCAACACCTTTTTTCCCATTAATTTTTGTACTTTTTGACAGTTGTTTTGGTCAGTCCAATGCTGCAAATCGCAGTATTCTGATTTTTCGATCACATTTGTTCATGACACACCTTTGCCATTACGGCTGGTGGTTTACGATATAACAACACCCTTATGGATTCAGTTTTTTGGCGCAAAAAGACTTTTTTGCTGCAAATATTTTTGCTGCAAAAAACTTTTTCTTGCTGCAAAAAGTCTTTTTGCTGCAAATTTTGCTCAAACTAACATAATATCCATCGACTGCTTTGAGTGTTCTTTACCTGCATCTTTAAAAGTCGCAGTCAATATAGCACATTTAACCCTTTTTCTAACGTAAAATCGTACGGTAAATCTTGTTTGAAAGCACCAAAACTGCCATTTCACACACCCGAACCCAAAATCCAGAGTAGGTACCTTCTGGTCAGGTTGATATCCAAAAAAAGTCCACCTGGATGGCCTGAAAAAGATGGTAGTCAAATTTAGATTTAACTACCGTATTTTCTGTAATTTCTCCAACCCCCCCCCCCTCCACGCCCGTCTACTGCAAGTGGTTTGAAAATTCTATTTTCATTTTTTGTTGAGCTGTGCTAAAAAGTGCCTGAGAGGGATTTTAAAAATCTACAGGCACTTTTATACAGCTAAATAATAAAACCAGAAATTCAGACCACATGAATTTTGAAAAAAATGCATGCCTGTATTACTCCCCGGTGTAAATTACAGGAAGTACAGTAACTTGTTTTTCAAGGTAGCCAGGTGAATCCACGTGTCTTAACGACATACCCTGAATTTCAAGGTTTGAGGAAGGGAATCTCAATTTTTGTAAATATAATGTATTTTGTTGACCTTTATATCGCCATGATTGCTAAATGACAACAGCTAAAGCATATTTGCGGAGCACTAACAAGGCAATATGAGATTTCTGACATACAGTGACCTGGCAGGTCATCTTAAGTCATACCCTCTTAAAAAGAGACAACCAATTCGGTTATCTAGCCAGGTAACATGACCTCCCATGTTTTATCAGGTCCTCTAAAAAATCCTGTAGCAATCACCGGTGAAGCCGCTGAATCAAATGGGCAACACAATAAATTATGTATGAACTCGAACGTTTCAAGCAAGAAAACCATAAATGTATCGTAAAAATATAAACGCAGAAAAATATTTTCAAAACGTAAGTTTTCGAAAAAAAGTGCGAAAAAAGAAATTCTAAAAGCCGCTCTCGAATACAGAAATTTGAAAACGATAGTTTTCAAAACTCGAAATTCGAAAACGGAAAAAATCGAAGAAGGAAAAGTTGAAAAACGGAAAATTTTCAAACTCGCAAAATTCAAACTGATAGTTCGAAACCTAATGCAAACGAAAAAAGCTTGTCCACCCCTTAAAGGGCCTGACCTCTTCCACTCGGGCCCCCGCCAATTCACAAATTTTCCTGATCATTGTTACTTCTGTACGGATTTTTCCGCAACGTTCTAAGCAAAACTAGCCTGAAATCAAATTTTAGCCTTAGTTTGTTAGAAACCTCGCGGAAAAATCCGTGCAGAAGTCCATAATCAAGGGAAAATTTTTTGATGGCGGACACCGATAGAAGAGTCAGGCCCTTTAAAGGACCAGGCTCAGGCTACGTAAGAATTTTTTTTATTGAGTTTTTAATAAAATTAAACTTAAAACTAAATTTAGGCCTTTTTTTGTAAAAAAAGCAAGTTAAAAATCCAAACAGAAGATCAATGTTAGGAAAAATTTTGAATTCGGGGAGCACCTTTAAAAAAATTTGTGCCCTTGTATCGGGAATTGTTAAAATAAAGGTTATTTCCAGAAGAAGTGCAACTATATCGAAGTAATTCTCGAACTGTATACAAGTATGGTGCTGTATGGTAAAGTTTTTTTGAAAAAACGCAGGAACTTTCCGGACGACCAATATATTAATTTCGCACGACATAATTTATTGATATGACTTTTACTTCAGCAAACGTCAGGTCGATTTCGAGTGAATGTCCCATTTCTATACAATTGTTCTATTCTTACAAGTGAAATCAGTTTGGAATTTCTTCCAGCAGGTAATCGTTGATCATTACATCTAGGAAATAGTTTTCTTATTATCCAAAAATTTAAAAATCATTTAAAAGTTTTTGCATTCGAACTTCTGCCAATTCAGGGATAACGACTATTCAAAAAAGTTATATTCTCCTCATGCAATCTTTCTACAGACTGCTTGCCGAAATTTTGCGTATGGCGATTTATCGACGGTTCTGAATAAAAAAATTGAAGACTTCAGAAATGACTGTGAAAAGAAAATTTTATTTGGTTGTGACGAATGTGATATTATTGTGTAATTAAATCGGGCAGCCCTGACTGTAAGACCAGCACATTCTGGTCGGATTTCATGGAAAACTTTTTTATCGCGGTGGATTTTTATAAAAAGGGCAACTTTCCACCGAACCTTCATTTTTAAGAAACAACAAAAATTGCTCGAAGGATTTCGTAAAAGGGTCATCTAGCTTTTGATAACATTAATCGCATTATATAACTTTATATACTTATTTTGTATAATAGGAAATGCGCTTCTTACGCAAATTTCGGTTTTTTTGTTGTTCAGTAATCGCGAAATGAATACATTTAAAAATTAGATGTTATTTTTTGATCACAAAAGTTTTGTTGAAAAAAGGCGGTAACTTTTTATAGAAGGGCAACACACTATTTATGATAAACAAAAAAGAAATAAAAAATCTGCGGTCATTTTGACACCATATTCAGCAATGGGCCTGCCACACTTCTGAAACGAAAACGAAAACAAAGTTTATAGAAAATATTGATTTTTTAATTTAAGGTTGCAATTCTGATATTTTATGACCTACACATACTTTTGATTCTCTATCAGGTTTATCAAACAGAATTTCCATTTCACTTGAAAAATAAATTATTTTTAAAATTTTGGTTTTTTCAGACGCCGGTTTCCAGAAACGGAAACCGTTTCCAGAAAAAGCTAAATGTGCGTTAG